>CM035433.1:103268757-103388757 GCA_020310875.1 Ceratopteris richardii | reverse complement strand
TCGGATACCAAACTTTTGTGGGCTTACGAAAGTCCATCTTATGATTTTAGTTAGGCCTATGCAACTAATTAATTCTAGCACAATGTTTTTATATTGATTTTTATCTTTTTTTATCTAGGAAAACTACCATATTATATATTTCTTTACAAATAATCTAAACTAAAACAAGAAAAATCCAAGAATCAATTGTAAGATTATTATTGTAAGAATAAAGTAATACATGTGTCAAACTACAAGCTTAAAAGAAAACCCCTTTAAAACATAATTTTAAAATAGTTCTTAATTAATATCGCTTAAGAATAAGACAAATAGGTGTCACTACTCTAATGCACATGTTTGACATGTAGAACATGGTGTTATAGTCTCATGATTAATTAAATGGACAAATTTTATTGGTAAACAATCATATAGTTTATCTACTCTTCTCAACCATTCAGTGAACCCACAATACATTCATTCAATATATACCAATGGCCACAAACATTATCTTGTTTACAATCATGGCACAATAAGCTTTTTTTTTAATACCTAAAGAACATTCTTAATGTGATAATCTCGACCCCACAATCGAATTCATCACATTCATGTTTATGGAACCTCCACATAATCAATATTTTTTAGTGAAGCAAGATATCGTTTGTTTCTCATATATATTTCATAACTTCTTCGAGAGCTCCTCTACACTTTCAAAGTCCAATAGTATAAAGTAAACATTATTTTCCAAGTGCAGTTGAATGGTAGACCTAGCCATTTCATCCGACTCATCCAAATCATTATCATCCATGTCAACAGTCTTCTTTGAGATTCTTCCATAGAGCAAATTTTGTGCCATCAAATTTTTGGATCTCAAAATGGTCTTTGACCTACAATTTATAGCTCCTCTTGGAACACTAGCACTAGACCCCAATCCATGAGATGTACTTGAGAGCTTTGATGCCATAATGATAGAGAACTTACTAGAATGATAATGGAGTTAGAATAGTCCAAACACCATTAAGGTTCTAAAAAGGATACCCAAAGGTCAAATTTTGGGAGAATTTTGATAGTATCCCCCTAGAAAATGGATCAATGAACAGCAATTACCAATCAAATAGATTATGTGAGAATATATGGGCTCACACCAATAAGTGTGCCAAGGAGAAAACTAAACCTTTGTATAGTTGAAAAAATCAAATCAAAAAATTTTCACCAAATTCTCCTCTACAAAATGATCATACGAACAATGTCAAAAAAACTCATAAGACTACAAATACTAATATGTAAACCTACATTGTGAATCACTAACTCCACTGCATATAACCACTTAGCTGAAAGAAGTCAATTAGGCCTATCGAGCACCTATGAACAACTAGCATACATCTCATATGGCGAGACTGGGTAAGTCTTCCACCTACATCACCGAAGAGACCCCAACAATCTTGCACCTACATCATCAAAGAGACCCCAACATCTGGGTATCTCTTATTTAAGAAAACCTCATCACCACTATCCTCTTTATGTATGTATGTATGTATGTATGTATGTATGTACATATGTGTACGTATATACGTACGTACGTATGGATGGATGGATGCATGCATATGTATGTATGTATGTATGTATGCATGCATGCATGTATGTATTGCATGTATGTATGGGTGTGTCCTAATTGAATAAAATGTACAAATCACGCTTGTATGTTCAAATGATACTAATAGAAAACGTTTTGTTTATTGAAAGAGGTCAGAGGAAAAAAAATATGCCCTATGGAATTTAACAAGTGTACTACAAAATGATATTGGATATAAGACTAGAGGTACCTATTTCAACAAGACCTTTTTACGAGAAATGGGATAAAACAACCTTGCAACCCATGCACATGAAAACCTAATTGGAAAATAGACATATTGAAAGACCATATGAGTATTGAAAAACATATTCTTGACTGTTGTGCAAGAAATTTGAGCACAATAGTATCTATTAGGTTATTTTAATTAACTACTTATGAGATGATACTTGGAAGGCCCTTTCTTTGATAAGACAAAGCTATTGAGGACTTGGGAAGTGAATTCTTGTATTCTATAAATAGGATCAATTTTAGGAATTAAAATTTCACAGATGTTTCCTCTTCATTAGGAACCCAATGAATAAGAGAGATGCATTATCAATGAAGATCTACACCAAAATTGAACCCTTGTGGATTGATGAGGGCACTCATCTATGGTTATGTATAGCTACAAAAAAAGGGGGAGGACAAACAATATGTAGCTAGCAAATTGGGCAACGTTTATAGTTTGAATATCTAGCATGTAGGTCCATGAAGATGAAAATTTTGAATTGTATGATTGGATGTGGATACTAGCTACATTAGACATCTTGATAAACAATATAGTCTAGGTTATGATCTAGAAGCTAAGTGTCATTGAGGAAATTCTAGTCAAAAGTAGAATATATGAGAAAATAGACAAGTTGTACAACCATGAATTCTAGGTTTAGTTCAAGTACAGTAGTTTTTGGAAATGTTTAATGCATGAGATTGTGTGGAGGAACCTATCTCAAAGGCATACCTTGTGTATCAAGTGGAAAGAGAGCTGAAGTGCAAGAAAGAGAGAAAGACATATAGTGAGGAGAAAAAGACCATCAATTGGAAGTATTCTACCTTGTAAGCAATTTGAGAAATACAAAATGGAGAAAAGAAAGATAGTTGTGCCATTCCAAATAGGGAAGCAAAGATGGTCCACGCATATGAAAATCAAGAAAATAATAAGAGTTTATTAGTGACAATGTGAAATAGGAAAGCAATGATTAAAATACAAATGATGTATTCAAGTAAGAAAAAGAACAATTGATGGAAACACAATATCGGGATCTGATTTCTTGAACTCACACTAATCTAAAAGGGATATCACCAAAGATTTACACTCATAGAATACCTACAATGCCAAATGCCAAACCAACCAAAAAATGGTTGCACACATACAATGATACATGTTCAACCAAAACTTTAAGAAGAAATAACAAACTCCTAGCTACTAGTCTTATACATGGGATAGGTCAAATAGAGTGGGTATTCCCCATAGTGGTAAACCCCAAGGAAAATGTAAAACTCACTCTATCAATTTGGAACAAAAAAAATATATGTTACCACCACTTGGAATAATCATCCAATCATAATCAACCATCTCCTAGACCAAGTTTCTCACAAGGAACTCCATAAACTCTTGAATAAAATTTTAAAATTACAATTGTGGTTATGGTCACTTGAACACAATCACAAAACAATGTTTACCAATAAATGTGGCAACTTGGCCTTTAGTCTCATGCCATTTTGTTTAGCCCATGCATCTACCGCTTCCTAGAGGTCGATATGCATTTCTTCCAATAATTTTTTAGAGGTAACCTTGAGTTCTATGGTGATGACATACACAATACTCATGAAGGCACACATCCATAAATTGAAAAAGATTATTGAGAAGTGTAGGCTCTATTGAGTGTGTCCAAACCCTAAGAAATGCATGATTATGGTGCGTCAAGGCAAGATTTTGGGCCATAGTAGCAAAAAATGGAATGTCCATAGATGAAGATAAAAATAGGGCAATCCAAGATATGCCAAAATATAAAAGCATAAAAGAGATACAAACATTCACAAGCCAATATAGACATTACCGAAGATTAATTCATGTGTATGCAATTGTTGCAAATCCCTTGTATAGGCTGTTCGTCTATTTAGAAGGGAAAGAAAGGAATATGATATGAATTTTGTAGACTTAAAACAATGGCTGACTTAAACCCGCTATCTTGAGGGTCCCATATTGAGACAATTTTCCATGCATGTCAATGTTTCACACTATGTCATAGGATGCATGGTAGCTCAAGACACATGACAAAATCAACTTCTCGTATCTTACGTGATAGGATTGCTTGTTGGTATAGAGAGAAACTACAATACCAACTGCAAAGGAGGGTTTATGAATGGTTCATGCGAACAAGAAGTTTAGAGAAGGTACTTGCAAAAAAAATAATACAAACCTTGCTCTATCTAGTTAGTAAACCTTATAAAATGGGGAAATTTTGAGTCGTGGCGCTTTAACGCTAATGTAATTCCACATCGAAGTGGTGATAACAAAACGAGAAATTCACATAAATGCTGACAATTCACAAAGACTTAAGTAATGAGAATTGGTTTGTCCCTCCCTACTCACGTATAGTCCGTAGTGTCGATGCTTACAAAAAGATATTAAGTTGGTCATTGACGATGGGACACTAGCGTATTGTTAAGTATTTAACGTTTGTGTCCACATCCCATAGGACAATTGGTTAAGCTTTGGCCTCTTGAGGCAGAGGTCCAGGGTTCAAGTCTCGGGCTGGACATGTTATGGCTTAGGCCAATTAAACCCAGTTGTAACCATGACTTTTTCAATTGTAACCTTGTCTAACCCCTGCTTTGTGGGATACGGGGGGTCCCACGAGTGCTATGCCCATTCACTTGTACAGTTGCAATTTCAAAGTTAAAGTCTGGGGGAGTAGGCTTCAGCTGAACCTCCATTTAAAAAAAAAATGTATTTAACATTTGTGAGAGTTTATTAATATTTAACACCTAGGTTTTCCACAGAGGATAACTGCAAAGAGGAACATAACATCGAAGAGATTCTGCACCTCCACAAATTCGAAAACCCACATTAAATTGAACGATGAACTTAAAAGTCTTTATAATTTCCTCCCCCAGGTAAGGAAATCAATCCTCTAGAAATCACTCGTGGAATAGAGTGCCTCCAATGCACATCAAATTAAACTATAGTGAACCATGGTATAAATTAAGTAAAACAAAAACGCATGAAGAGGTTGGACACAATTTCCCTTCCTGTTCAAAAGGTATGGAAGACCCACACATGATGGTATAAATTATGTAAAAGAAGGAAGCATGAAGAGGTCGGACACAATTTCTCCTATTCAAAGCGTCAAAAGGTATGGAAGAACCACACATGAGGCTTAAGAGTCAAAAGGTATGGAAGAACACATGAGACTTTTAACTAGAGGGAAAGATTTCTTGGAAATAAGCTCTCCTTGTAGATATGGTGACCCTCTCTACTACCATTGTGCTACTAAAGATGGAAACCTATGACCATAAAAACAAAAATATAAAACCCTTGTCACCCTTGGAATCTCCAACCTTCTTCAGAGAGAAATTGAGCATTCGGAAAGCTCACTTCCGTTGAGAAATCCCAAAACTCTATAATAAATGCGCCCTAGTAGATCTCAAACCAAGCCTCTCCTTTAGCCTTCATCAGAGAGAAATTGAGCATTCCCAAAGCTCACTCCCGTTAAGAAATCCCAAATCTCTATAATAAATGAACCCTAAGTAGATCGCAAACCAAGCCCCCCTTCCTCTTACTTGTAGCTTCTCTTCAATAGATGCTTCATATTCATAAACTTTGTACTTGTGAATCAAGGGATCTGATATATTTAATCAACTAGTGAAACTCGATGGAGTCCAACAGACATCAATATGTTTCACACACCAGTCGAAGTTTGTATAAAAAGAAGGACACACAAGGTGCATTACGTACTGAAAATACATCACAATCAAGTCTCAATCAGCCGCAGGATATTTCACGCCACATTCCATAATCGTAGCCTCATTACAACACTCTTCGAACAATCTCACTTTCTGCCTGACTTCTGGTTGTATTCAACATCCCACAATCCTCTAAACTTCAAATTCACCCTCAAGACGCGAGCAAGCATGGTGCTTGTTGAGCACTTGATTGTGGTGCTCTCCACAGCTTCTCAACATTATTTGCAGCTGTACAAAATCTCCTTCATCACTCATCAGTCTTGTTTAATAGTCTCAATCATGTTACCTTTCACTTTCCCTCGAACGTAAGGCTAAAACTCTTCAGATTTCCATTACTAAGAAATTTCAAGAAATTATTGTGGTGTTCTCCAAAGCTTCTCGATATTATTTGCAGAAGCTGTACAAAATCTCCTTCATCACTCATCAGTCTTGTCTAATAGTCTCAATCATGTTACCTTTCACTTTCCCTCAAACGTAAGGCTAAAACTCTTCAGATTTCCATTACTAAGAAATTTCAAGAAATTATTGTGGTGTTCTCCAAAGCTTCTCAATATTATTTGCAGAAGCTGTACAAAATCTCCTTCATCACTCATCAGTCTTGTCTAATAGTCTCAATCATGTTACCTTTCACTTTCCCTCAAACATAAGGCTAGAATTCTTCAGATTTCCATTACTAAGCAATTTCCAGAAATCACAAAATAATATTGGGCAACGGCATAAATTCTACTTCTAAACTAATTCATGCACACACACATATATATATACATACACACACACACACATATATATATATATATGTGTGTGTGTGTGTGTGCGTGTGTGTGTGTATATGTGTGTGTGTGTGTTATACACACACACACATATATATATGTGTGTGTGTGTATATATATATATACACACAAACACACCAAGATCCCACTAATACATGGTTGAGATAAGCAAGTTGTGGTAAATAGAGATGTTAACATCCTGGAAAATTCATTACTATCCCTAGTGCTGTCAGTCTCCATCCAAAATAAAATAATATCACCAATCACTTGTTTATATGTGTGTGTGTGTAATCTACACGCATATC
Organism: Ceratopteris richardii; assembly: GCA_020310875.1. Classification (NCBI taxonomy): domain Eukaryota; kingdom Viridiplantae; phylum Streptophyta; class Polypodiopsida; order Polypodiales; family Pteridaceae; genus Ceratopteris; species Ceratopteris richardii. Next base: position 103,382,128 of record CM035433.1, on the reverse strand, counting down.
CATACTAAGCTTCTGAACATGTACAGACCTGTATGCAAACACACAAACATATACATGTGCAAATATAGACCTCATTTAGCTTCATGGTATGAAATCCAGATTCTAAACAATCATCTGTCTAAAGAACATCACATTGGGGGACTTCATCAGAAAAACAACTAGCCATATCTACAAAGAAGAATAAAATCGATGTCGAATAACCACAGAAGATAAGCAACTAGTGACCCCAGGGAGAGAATATACAAAGGCTATGCCATCACAATCTTCACCAACTTATACCCCTAAAGCTATAAAGGAACACCCCCGAATGGAACAAGAATCTAAAGGCAAGAATATCGAAGGCCAAAAGATGAAATAATCAATTCTGATACAGCACAAATCTATTTACACCCCCCAATGGAAGAAGGGTGTAAAGGCAAGAATATACGCCAAAAGAAGAAATAATCAATTCTGAAACAGCACAAGTCCATATATTTCTGATTTCTGTGGATTTGAACCTAGCATAACATACTGGGTTGGCTGAAAGGAACAGAACATAACAGGTGTTCTGTTACATCAATTACAGGACAACCAGTAATCTGCAGAATCTGTTCTCAAAAGGCTACAAAATTTCAATTGCATGCTCAGAGCAATATTGTGCAGCTACACATCTTGAACGCTCAAGCCTGCAAAATAAGATGCCATAGGATGCCTCAGCAGGTCAGCCATATTCTCCACATAAAAATATAAAAAGAATGAGGGTTGAAATACCATAGTATTTGTGGGCAATGAAACCATAATAATTGTTAGCACCAAAAGAACTTCAAGTTATAATGTTATGCAGAAACATCATACAACCACTATGACACTAGCTGATAAGAAGAACATCCCACAGAATCCGTGCATACATAAAAACAAATAATCAATCATGTATCTTCATAGATACCAACAAAACGCAAAGTGTTCCTAGACGCAACAAGGACCTCGGTATGAGATTAATCTAACGATATGCTACAACAGTTTGAATCAAAAATGCAGTCTAAATATTCATGAAACTTCATGAAGGTCCAACACATGAAGGACCACGTGCCTACACTAGATAATCCCCGGATCCATAGTTAATGATTCCAAGATTCCATCCAAATAAATTCAATAAAAGATTTAGAAAAACAGAACTGCCATCACGGAGATAAACAAATGACTCCATCACTGCTCAACAAAGGCAGGAGCAAGGATTCAAATGAGGATATTGCATTGTCATAGCAAAAAGACCTGGTTCAGTAGAAAACACTAGTAATAATACTCAACGCTCGAAAAGCCAAATACGAATTGCAGAATACCTTGAGAATGCACATAAAAATGTAAAGAAACACACAAGAAACAACAATGTAAAATGCAAATAAAGCTTACACATTTTAGGATATGCAAATAGATGCACGCGAACAAATAAAAGTTAAAACGAAGTGATCACCCAAAGGGGTCAAATTCATGTTACAAATTTATTTAACGTTTTTGTATAGACTAATCCAAAAAGCACAAGCTCTCGAATCACCTGAGGAATCCAAGGTTCAAAAATTTGTTCAAAGAGGAACATTTGGCGAATAGACATTATCACTTTGTCAGAAACACAAACAAACCTGGAGGAAGCGATTGCTTCAGCTTGTCAGCCTTCTCAGAGTCGAACACACAAAGTGTGTACAAATACTTCTTGCAACGCACTTTGAACTTGACCACATCCTTGCTACGCTTGATCTTAATGGATCTCGCGTCCTTCCTTCGCGCAGTCAAAAGGAAATCCTTGATCTCGTTAATTTGTTTCGGCTGGAATTCATGTACGATAAGTGGGCACTCAGTTCATTGCCGACCATAAGCTATCCGCTCTCTTATCACATCAAAAAGCTAATACAGGTACTTGACACGAACTGTTACACAAGGAGAGGCGAACGCTTACCATGGCTGCCGACCGCGTGTAGGGAGGACAGGGAAACTGTTGAAGCCCTCTTCTCAAAACCCTACTGTGCAAAGAGAAAACTTAGCGCACGAAAGAAACCTTTAAGTCTCCTAGAGTTTCACACTTGTCCGAGGCGAAAACAGATTGGCGTTTTTTTTAAGATAAATTAATGTTAAAGATATACAAGTAAGGGGATACCCTAGCTGGTTTGGTAACGCATTGGCTTTTTGAGGCGGAGGTCCAAAATTTACCCCCCAGCTGGACATGTGATAGTTTTGGCCCCTTTAAACCAGTTGTGACCCAGCCTACGAGTTGTAACCCAGTCTAACCCCTGTTGTGTGGGATACGGAGGTCTCACAGGTACTATGCCCATTCACCTGTATAGTTGTACTTTCAAAGTTAAAGCTCAAGGAGTAGGCGCCTACTGAACCTCCTTTTAATAAAAAAGGGCAAGCAAGGGGATATGCAAAAAGTTAAGGCTCACTTTAGACTCAAGCTCAAGGACAACGGGTATGCATGGGGTTGTCCCACATGGAACAATGGAGTATCATAGGGCTTCTACTTAATCTTTCACATAGTGCAACAGAAGTTCATTTACCTTCTCTCCTCATGAATTCTTTTTCAGTATGCTCCATTAATGTTAGAGGTCTCTCTGACTCTGTGAGGGCTAAGATGTTATCTAATTGGCTTAAAACTAACGACATGCCCAATTTAATCTGTCTACAGGAAGTTAAAGGTGATAAAAATTGTATGAATATCAACCTGAAAATTGTTTCTAGTAATTATAATTGGCAATATACTGATCATGTTGGGTGGGGTGGTGTTGCCATTTGCATTCAAATTCCCTTAGTGGATGTGTTGAAAATGTTGCTTTCAGTGACAGTCATCAATGGATTGCTATTAAACTTGGTTTCTCGTTTAATTTTGTTGGTTAATGTTTATGCTAGTAATGCTACTGGTGTCCATAAGAAGTGTTGGGAAGATCTGTGTTCTTTTGTCGATCATACTATTATTATTGGTGACTTCAATATGGTCACCTTGCCTCAAGACAGGTATGAGGTCAGGGGTGAAGTTGTGGCTGGATCTGCAAAAAGGGCTTGGATTGACTTGTGTAATTGTTGTCAGGATCTTATCTCATGCACACACAGAGGTTACGCATGAAAAAAACTAACAGAAAAATAAACACACCAGGAGACGAGACAGAACACAGTATTGGGTGCAATCTCCCCCCATGCACTCTGTTTTGACAGTCCACAGAGTGCATGTATTTATGGGAATTTTTTATTATGTCGAAAAGAGTGGTTACATGAGAGCGGCTTTGAAAAGCAAACATGAAAGTAAAAGTTGGTAACTTTTATAGAAAGCCTCTGCTTTCAATATCAGAAATTGCAGTCTACAATGACCCTTATTCTAACCACTACTTTTCTAATTGTTTCTAACAATAGAACCCTCTACGCAGGTTTATTTACAAACTAAATAAATTATAAATCGGATTATTGATGTCCGTCCTAAATTCAGATTATTGATGTCCGCCCTCTCACGCCTTTCACGCTCCTCACGAACCTTCAGCTTCTATATCAAAACACCAAAACACATTAATACATTAATAAATTAACACTCCAACAATTCCTTGTTCAACATATTCCATAATTCATAACATGCCCCTCGGTTGAAAAAGCAACTGACCTCAGTTGATGAAATAAAGATAAACATGGATACCCAATCATATGTTCCATCACTGAACAAAAATACGCATGTTCCATGTAAAAACACATGCATGGAAATGTTCATGGAGGTGTTAAGTTATTAAGAGTATCTATGAGGTGTCGACATAGTCTTTAAATAAGTCAAGATTACCGAAATCCTCCATGGTGTTCGTAGGGTCCATGAGTATGAAAAGAACAAAACCCTCTTGCTATGGACTTTCCTTGCTCTCAACCTCAGTTTCTTGAACTTAATTCTCACCCATGCAAGTACCTTGGCTTCTCAATCTAGTGCTTCCCTCTCGGGATGTACCTTGTGCCGCATCGTCTTGCCCAAGCCTTCTTGAAAAAGTAAGAAAGAGATGAAAGTTGTATTAAATGCAAGAAAAGAGAACTAGAGTCACAACTCCAAGAGAGAGTGTAGTGGTAAAACACTTCCCTTGTGTGAGTGAGGTTGTGGGTTCAAATCCTCCCACCTTGGTGAATATAGAACTACTTATTGCCACTCATAAATTAAATTTGGTTCGCACATAGCCAACGGTCGCCAAATGAGTCTTGGGTACCAAAGATGCCAAAGTAATGCCTTAGTTATGCCTTAGTTATGCATAAGTTATATGCCTTAGTCGACGCCTTGGAGTAAGCCAAAGGAGTAAACGTAGGTGTAAACGTATGTGTAGACGTAGGTTCTGGTTCTAGTTCTGGTTCTGGAACTGGAATTGGAACAAGAGTAAGCCAAAGGAGTAAACGAAAGTGTAAACATAGGTTCTGGTTCTGGAACTGGAACTGGAACAAGATCAGAAACTGGAACAAGAACAGGAACAGGAATCAGAAATGAAAACGAAAATGGGAACCGGAATCGAAATTGGAATCGGAATCGCGAACAGAGAACATCGAAACAGATCCCTCTGTATTGATGCGTGCAGAGCTCTGATACCATTGTTGGCAGGATCTTATCTCACACACACACACAGAGGTTATGCATGCAAAAAACACACAGAAAAATAGTCACACTAGGAGACGAGACAGAACACAGTATTGGGTGCAATCTCCCCCCATGCACTCTGTTTCGACAGTCCACAGAGTGCATGTATTTATAGGAATTTTTTATTATGTCAAAAAGAGTGATTACATGAGAGCGGCTTGAGTGCATGTATTTATAGGAATTTTTTATTATGTCAAAAAGAGTGATTACATGAGAGCGGCTTCGAAAACCAAGCATGAAAGTAAAAGTTGGTAACTTTTACAAAAAGGTTTTGCTTTCAATATCAGAAATTGCGGTCTGCAATGACCCTTATTCGAACCACTACTTTTCTAACTGTTTCTAACAATAGAACCCTCTACACGGGTTTATTTACAAACTAAATAAATTATAAATTGGATTATTGATGTCCGTCCTAAAGTTAGATTATTGATGTCCGCCCTTTCACGCTCCTCATGAACCTTCAGCTGCTATATCAAAACACCAAAACACATTAATACATTAATAAATTAACACTCCAACAATTCCTTGTTCAACATATTCCATAATTCATAACAGTAATAAAGACCTTATTGACTTATCTTCCCTTACGGGTTTCACTTGGACTAATAACCAAGTTGGGAAGTCCTTCACGGCTGCTAGACTTGATAGATGTTATGTTAACACGTCCCTCTATCATTCTTGCTGCAATTTTAGATGTAAGGTCTTTAATGACCTTCTTCTCTCGGATCATAAGCCCCTTCAGGTTTCTATCCAAAGGGGTAACCCCCAATTTAGGGCAGGTTGGCCCCACTTGGATGCCAAGTTGCTTGGTATCCCTATCATTTTAGAGAAAATAAAAAATATAGTGTCCAGTAGCTTTGCCTCTAACCCTTCCCCCTCTAGGGCATGGGAGAGGGTTGTTAAGAGTATTCAATCCCTTTTTGCCTACTACACCCAAAGAGCCAAAGCTATCAGAGCTACTAGGAGAGACAAGTTGATTAGGGATCTCAATATTCTTCGGTCTTCCCCTAATTCTGAAGAATTCTTAGAGCTTTAGTGTAGACTTAGGAAGGAGCTTTATCTGGAAGCTTGGCAGGATCTCCCCAAATCAAGAGAATTTTGGGCGAGGAGGATGGGTAGATTAAATAAAAATATGTATGAGTTGATGAAAAAGAAGAAAATCAAGGATTTCATCCATCTTCTTAAGAAAAAGATGGTGGTACTTCTTGCAATATTGAGGAAAGTTTGGAGGTTGCAACTAGTTTCTTTACTGATGTTTCCTCTAGTCCTCCCAGGACAGGGGAGGTGGTCAGAAGTGCTAGGGATAATATTGCTCTTATAAGGAAAAACACTATTCCTCATAGCCTGGCTACTGTCTTGGATCTGGCCCTATCTATTGGTGAGATTAAAGAAACCATTGCTAAATTGAGACTCTGCAAATCTCTTGGTTTGGATGGCATACCTAATGAGTTCTTTGTTCTACTAAAAGTTTTTCTCACCCCTTACATTCTCTTGATTTGAAAAGAGTCTGTCAGCAAAGGATATCTTCCTTCTCATGTCAATACTGGAGTTATAAGGCTGATTCATTAAAATGGTAATAAGGATGACCTTAATAACTGGAGACTTATCACTTGCCTCTCTTCCATTTATAAGATTTTTGCAGTCTCTCTTGATAGGAGGCTCAATCCCATCATGCATAGAATTATCTTGCTAGATCAAAAAGGTTTTATCAAAGGTCGTTTCATCCTTGACACCATTATTACCATATGGGGAGGTATGGAAGATGCCAAAGATAATAATCAGGATTTTCTCTTTTTCAAGATTGACTTTGATAAAGCCTATGATAGGATAGAATGGGATTTTATCCTCTAGTCCCTTCATGATTTGGGTGTTGGCAAGAGATTCATCAGATATGTTAGTACCTTATTTGGAAATGCCTTCTCCAGAGTTACCATCAATGGTAAGTTCTCTGAACCCTTCCCCCTCAGAAGGTCTATTAGACAAGGTTGTCCCCTTGCCCCCCTTCTTTTTCCTGTAGCCATCGACTCTCTTGGCTGGTTAGTTGAAGATGCTATGAACAAAGGCTTGATCAAAGGTATTAACATCTCCAATTCTAGCAAGCAGGTTTGTCTTCAAATGTTTGCTGATGATACGAATGTCCTGATTAATGCAGATGATCAGTTTGCCATGGTTTTCTTGGACTGTTTGAATACTTTTTGTCTTGCTAGTGGATCGAAAGTCAATCATACTAAAACTGGTTTTTGGCCCTTAAATAAGCATATTCCTAGAGTGGTTGTTGATCTGGGTTGTAATATCATCAAAGATGGAGAGGTCTTTAGACTGTTAGGCATTCCTATGGGCTTTCATAATTCCTTTGACCAAAGATGGCAATGGGTTCTCAATAGATTCAGAACCAAGCTCTTCACCTGGTACAAATGTCAAAGCTCTCTTTCTCACAGTGCTTTTGTGCTCAATAACTACATTTTGCCTTCTTTGACTTATTTCCTGTCTTGTTGGCTCCCTTCTCATAAGCAACTTAAGCAGGCTATTTGTTTAGCTAAAAGATTCCTTTGGGGCAGTGATAATCAAGTTCAAAAGATCACCAATGTTTCCTGGAAAATTTGTTGTCTACCCAAAAGTGAGGGGGGATTAGGAATTTTGTGCCCTATTAAAATGGCTGAAAATTTGATAGCCATTTTAATAGAAAATCAATGGGCTCTCTTGCTTAAAAGAAAAACTAACTCCTTCTTCCTGCAGGATTATAGGGCTTGGTCCTCTGCCAGTCTCTGGGACATTCTGATCTCCCCTCAGTCCTTCTATCTTGTGGGGTGCTCCCTATCCAACAAGATGTGGAAAGTGTGGATGAAGGTGAAAAATTTGTTTAATCCTGATATTTTTCATGTCTTCTAACAAGAGGTTTTTTCTGTAGGAATCTCCTTGGATGGGATGGCTCTCACTGGAATGATGATTCCCTGGCTATAAAAGAGCACAAATGCTTCAAGGTTGGATTTCAGTCTTCGAACAATTTCATGGTTCAAGATAGGCTACTATCTAATGATGTTATTGATGATATTCCTAACCTCTCTACTGGCTATAAACAGGTGCTGAAGAAGAAGAAGGACCTGCTTGGGCAAAAGTTGAACCATTGCTTTGACAAAGTTATCAAACCATAAGAAATCACTCAGGTCATTCTCCAAAGCTTCAAGAGGAGCAAAGGCTTTGTGGATGAGGTCAAGGACAAACTCAACATGAGATGGAATGTTAACTGGTCTTCCTCACATTGGAGATATCGATTCAAGTGCTTGTGGGCCTTTTCGAAATGTAACAAACATTCCATGCTACAGTGGCTCATCATACATAATGGTATGTGGATTGGGAGGAGAGTCCAAAAGTTTAAATCTAATGCAAGAACCTATATACATTGTGGCAAGGTGGAAACCCCATCTGTTCATGGATTGTGTGATTGCCAAGGAGTTTTGGCAAATTTTCAATAAGATCATTACCCTAAAAAATAGAGGGCCTCTTACTGTCCAAGAATTCTTGATTGGTTGTTGTGTGGACCTGGACTTGGTGCTTTGGAATGTGTGGAGAGGCAGCATTCTCTGGCAAATATGGAGGTGCAGGAACCTTGCTGTTTTTAATTCCATCTGGAACCTGAAGTCAATTCTCCTCAATCTTCATAAAGAATTGTATTATTTGGGCCTTGACGCCATTTATGCCATTAAAGAGGGCCCTTCTAGTAACTACTCCAAAAATGAGATATTATCTTCTAACCCTTGTTCTAGATGGAAATCAATGTTGTTAGCCATGTACTCCCCAGAAAGATTTCATATGGTTTGTAATCTCTAACCTCCTGGTTGGGTTGTTGGTGGGGTGCATATTTTGCCCCTTGCACTTTGTATACTCTCCTGTATTAATTTAAACTTTTCTCGTTCTCTCAAAAAAAAAAACAAAAGTTCATTTAATAACTTCTTGGAAGTGTGATGCGACACAAAAAAAGCTCTTGGGGCAGGTAGGGAGGTCGGAACAAACAAAGTAAAACTTTTTCATAACATGGCACCGCAATATTGCTAGGACTTCACCAATTGTGAAAGCGAAGCTTACGAGTTCCTCTACGTGGCACTTTCTGATTAGAGCTCATTTGCGAGGATGCCGCTCGATGTGAATTGATTCTAAGTTTTGCCTTGAGGATGAATGGGTATAGTGATAATCACTTTGAACTTTTGGATTGACCCATGTGTTGGTCTTTTAAATTCCAAGTCTTTCGGAAGGGTAGGTCGAGAAAAAACTTTCAAGAAAAAATTAAGTTTAGGACTTTGAGCTTATTGGCTTTATGTTTGGAAATGAAAAGTCTCTCTAAATTATCATGAACCTTCCCCTAAGAAATCTTGTCTCTCTTTCTCTCTCTCTCTCAGGCTATGTATGGTATCATTCACTCAAAGATAGTAATAACACAATAAAAATTTAAAGTTTGTAGAATTCTCACTCCGATTGAAGGTGGAAGCTAACTAAAGACATTAATTTCAATGGTTGAAGATATGAGTTACTGAGTGTCTTAGGATATTTGAATTTCATCAAGCCTCCTTTGTTAGCTCTGATCAATACCCCACCCTTGTAAGGTCACACCATTGCTCCATGGTGCAAAAGTTGTAAGGTCACACCACTGATCCATGGAGAAGCTATGTGTGAGCTTGAACATTTCGGAGTCATTATTTATAAGTTAGATGAGGTTTATGTGATTTGATGGAAAAAAGGTGATCATAATGCACCTAACCTTGGGTCAAATCGAGTAATTAAACAATAACAACTTGAGCCGCGATGCATTGAGTTAGGAGATAAATGAGTCATGAGGAACCTCTATTTTGGGGATCTTAAAGGGAACAAGAGTCCCTCAAGAGAGGATTCAAAGGATAGTGCTCATAAAGGTCTCATTCACACTCTATTCCATATAGAGAAGAGAATGGTACTCACCTCCCATCTACATACACTTATATATAAGGAGATCAATAAGATTTGTGAAATATATCACCACACATAGACTTAAGCATGTCTAAGTTTTTAGTTTTACATGTGGGGCAACATGGAGGCCTCTTCAAGAAGATGCCCTTTGCAACATTACACTTAACTTAACTTACCAACCTTAGCACATGTGCCAATGTTATGGTCCTTATTCATCTATTTTTCATAGCCTTTAATATTTTTTTATCAACCTTGGTTTGATAAAAAAAATTTGGCTCTTCACTTTTTCTTCTAAAATCATAAAAATAAATCATCATGAGTTCTATCTATTAGGAAAATTGATATTTTTCTCTCTTTTTCCTTATACTTATGAACATCGATCCCCTTGGAAGAACATTTTTGTCCTTGAGAACGGTCTAACCGTCTAAGGAATAACATTCATAAAGTTTATGTGCATTTCCCCCATGATCTATTTATGTATAATATAGCTTCTTATCTTCTCTAATTTTCCTCCAAACATGGTTGAATGGAAAATGGATTTGAGGATTGTATCCTCAATCTAATTGAAAGGAGGGGAAATATTTCTATAATTCTCTCTCTCTCTCTCTCTCTCTCTATTTGTGTATGTGCATCGACTTTACTTTCATCTTTCCACGATTAAACACTCATTTTATGGATATGGATGAATTCTCATACATTTATTTCGAGTGTGTGACTCTTGCTATATTTAGGTAATGATGTGTAGGGACACTTAGGACCATTGGGGCATATTTTTCCCTCTTTAGGAGGTTTTTTCCCCAGCTTTTATATATGTCTATAACCCTAACGAGTCACTTATCTTTGTACATTCACTTGGTAATACATTCATTATTGTGTTGTTCTCCAAGCTTCTCCTTCTTCTTCATTGTGTTGTTCATGTGCTTCTGAAAACCTCAAACTCTAACAATTGGTATCAAAGTAGGTCACAACTTTCTCTACGGCATCATGGACACCCCTCTAATCATAGTCTCATAATTGCACGAAAATGGTGAGCATACTCAATGCGATAAGTAGTTCAAAATGGCTTCGCTCTACAATGTCAACTTTTTAGTTTGAGCTCATTTTGACCTCCAAATGCACTATCATAGCAATTGTGCAGGCAATTTCATTCTTTTATGCCAAACAAATATATAGTTTTTAGTTCACCAATACAAGAAGTGAGAAGTCTACTAAAAGTCTAACAAAGCTTGTTCGGGTATCTATGTTTAATTTTTTGAGATGCAATCAATTCTCAACATCAGAGTATTTAGTCATTGGCTATGGCTGGAAGCAATGATGTATTATGTATGTTGATCTTGAGGACAAGTTGGATGGTACTAATTAGCCATTATGGGCATACATGATGCATCATGTATTGGTAGCAAAAGGCTTGTAGAATATTGTGTAGGTTGATGAAAAACATCCTACTACATTTGCAAATATAGTGATTGAAGGTGATGAAGATGGTGTTCAAGATTATGATCTTCAATTTCCTAATTGTGTTGTAATTCCTATTACAACTACTACATAACAACTTCATTGGGATGTCAAAGATGCACAAGCACATGCATTGATAGCTTTGTCCATTGAAGCTACTACATAGCAACTTCATTAGGATGGCAAAGATGCATAGGGACATGCATTGAAGATGGTTCAATTTGAGTTGCTCATAAATTACAACTTGTTCATAGTGATGTATGTGGTCCTATGAAGACACCTTCTTTTGGGAATGACCTTTACTTTGTGAATTTTATTTATGAATTCTCCATGCATGCAGGGTGTATCCATTGAGGCAAAGTCCGAATTGTTTATGTGCTTCAAATAGTTCACGGTTATGGTTGACATCTATAAGCATGTAATCTAGGCACCCTCCATTCTAATTGAGGGGGGGAATGCATGTCTTCTAATTTTAATGCATTTATAGCTAAGTGTGGGATAAAACATATGTGTATAGTGCCATATACACCTCATAAAAATGAAGTTGTTGAAAGAAGGAATAGTTATCTCATGTGAATAGCAAAGTGTATGGTCAAAAGTGTGGGATAAAACACTTTTGTGTATAGCTAAGTCAGGGTTTACCACATAACTTCTAGCTTGAGGCTATCATGTGTGAGCAACATATGTACTTGATAGGTGTCCCACCAAAGCACTGCAATCGGTCATTCCATATGAGATTTGGCATGGTCACAAGACATATGTTGCTCATCTTCATGTCTTTGATTATCTGGCATATGCATTAGTGCCTCAAAAATAGTAGGAAATTAGATGATAAAGGCAGTGAAATGTATTTCTATTGGTCTGTGTTTAGTTTGTGTACCATCCACAAACTAAACACATTTTGGTTAGCCTTGATGTCATTTTTGTGGAAGATGCAATCTAACCATTACTTTCATGCACTAAGGAGACATCAATTAGCTCTAAAGATGTGTATGATACTTTGCTACCTATTTTTAAAAGTGGACAGTTAAGTCCTAGTCCAAATGAGGCAATTTCTCATCCTTTACAAGTTTCAAATAATGATGCAAATCACTCCATTTTTAAAGGCTCTGGATGGAATTGTTGATATATTTAGGTAGTGATGTGTGTGAACACTCTAGGACCGCCGGGGCACTTTTTCCCTCTTTAGGAGGTTTTTTTCCCTCGGCTTGTATATACGCCTATTGCCCTAATGGGCTACTTATCTTTGTACATTCTCTAGTAATACATTCAGTATTGTGTGTTGTGCTCCAAGCTTCTTCTTCTTCCTTGTGCTGTTCGCGTGCTTCCGCAGACGTCTAACTCCAACAATTGGTATCAGAGCAGGTCGTCGCTTCATCTAGGGCGTCGTCGACACTCCTCCGTTTACAGTCTTAGATTCGCATGAAATTTGGTGAGCATACTCAGGGTGTTTCAAAGATCAAAATTGCTTCGCTCTGTGGTGCCGAAATCGCGATCTAAGCTCGTTTCGGCCTCCGAACGCACTATCGCAGCGCTTGTGCAGGCTATTTTGTCTTTTTGTGCCAAAGGTATATATCAATTTTTGTTTGCCAGTTTAAGCGTCTCGAAGTCTGCTACAGGTCTAGCAGAACTCGTCTGGGTAGTTCTGTTCAACTTTTTGAGATACAGTCAATTTTCTGCATCAAGGTATTTTAGTCACCGGCCATGGCTGAAAGCAGTGATGTATTCCGTATGTTGGCTGTTGAGGATAAGTTGGATGGTACCAACTATCCATTGTGGGCTTATATGATGCGACATGTATTGGTTGCAAAAGGATTGTGGAACATTGTCCAGGGTGTTGAAAGACGTCCTGTTACACCTGTAACAACAGGTACTACGAATACAGGTGCTGGAGCTGATGAAGATGGTGTCAAAGATGATATTGTGCATATTCCTGTTCGTGCTGATGTTTCTGCTACACCTACTGCAGAGCAGATTCGTTGGGATGGCAGAGATGGCTAGGCACATGCATTGATAGCTTTGTCTGTCAAACGTGCCATTATTCCTCATATTCTCTCTTGCAGAACAGCTAGGGATGCTTGGGATACACTTACCACATTGTACCAAGCTAGGAATGAGGCTCGTGTTGCTTACCTCCGAAAACAGTTGGAGAGTGAGCACATGAATGAAGGTGATTCTATGGACAATTTCCTAACGAAGATCAAAGATTTGAAGGAACAGTTGATTTCTGCTGATGAGGTTATACCAGATAGCTCACTTGTGCAGACCGTTCTGAATGGTCTTCCTAATTCATATCAGAGTTTTGCTTCTACTCTTTGGTTGATGATGAAAGGCAATCCGAATGCCTTATCATTTGAGGAGTTAGTTTCTGTTCTGTTGCAGGAAGATCAGTCTAGGCAGAACAGGTCCATTATGCGTGTTGCAGATCAAGCTTTCCTGGCTAGTCAGAAGGGCAAAGGAAAATGGAGCTCTTCTACTAGTAAGCAGAAATCTGCAAATGCTGCACATTCGAAGAACCAGGATAAAGATGAGAAGAAATCAGAAAAGCAAAAATTGTTTTGCAAGTATTGTAAAGGGAATGATCATATCATAACGAACTGTCCAAAACTGGCTGCAAAAGAGGCAAAGAAAAAGGAGGCTAGAATGGTTGTTGCAGAAGCCTCTACACCAAAAACAGAGTCTGCTAATCTTATGCAAGAAGAAGAATGGGCGTTTACTACTGTTTGCAGTTTTGACCCATCTTCTCATGAGTAGTGCATGTCTGGAGTGGACTAAGATGTTTGGTACTTTGACAGTGGGGCGACCAAACATATTACCTCGCAGCACAGTTTCTTCTCTTCACTCGAGCCTGCCCCTACAGGGAATACTGTCACATGCACCAACAACTCCTCTTATCCTGTTATGGGAGTTGGTAAGATCATTCTGACTACTGCTGATGGTAGTTCTTTCACCTTGTCAGATGCTTTATTTGTGCCAGGGATCAAGAAGAATCTGTTATCAGTTTCTGCATTAGCCAAGATTGGCTTGGTTGTGAAATTTGTTGATGACAGATGTATAGTTCATGATCTGTCAAATGGCGATGTTATTATTGCTTCTAGGTTTTATGTCATGGGCTGTATAAGCTCATAGACTATGAAAGATCTGTGAATGATTCGACATGTGCAGTTCATGATTCTCAGGCTATGTCAGATGCAAAGCTTTGGCATGCACGCTTTGGTCATATGAATTTTGCTAGCTTGCTACGCCTGCAAAAATCTGATATGGTGTCTTCTTTGCCCAAGCTTGAGGCACCTGGAAAACATGTATGTGAAGGTTGTATTTTGGGCAAAATGCAGCGTTCCTCCTTTCCAAAAGATGGTTCAGTTCGGGCTACATAGAAATTGCAGCTTGTACATAGTGATGTCTGTGGTCCTATGCAGACACCCTCTTTTGGAAATTACCTTTACTTCGTGACTTTCATTGATGATTTTTCCAGGCATGCATGGGTATATCCACTCAAAGCAAAGTCCGAAGTGTTCATGTGCTTCAAACAGTTTTTGGTTTTGGCTGAAAATTTGTCAACATGTAAAATGGGCACCCTCCGTTCTGATCGAGGGGCGGAATATATATCTTCTGATTTTAATGCATTTCTGGCTGAACATGGGATAAAACACCAGTGTACAGTGCCGTATACACCTCAACAGAATGGAGTTGCTGAATGTAAGAACAGGTCTCTCATGGAGATGGCGAGGTGTATGGTCAAGAGTCAGGCTTTACCTCATAGTTTCTAGCTTGAGGCTGTCATGTGTGCAGCATATGTACTGAACAGGTGTCCCACTAAAGCGCTGCAGTCTATCACTCCATATGAGGCTTGGCATGACCGCAAGCCATCTGTTGCTCATCTGCGTGTTTTTGGTTGTTTGGCATATGCACTAGTGCCTGAACAACATCGCAGAAAATTTGATGATAAGGCAGTAAAATGTATTTTTGTTGGGTACAGTTCTGAAAGTAAAGGTTATCGTCTGTATCATCCACAGACTAAACGCATTCTGGTTAGCCGTGATGTTGTCTTTGTGGAAGATGCTATTCAACCATTGCTTTCATGTACTAAGGAGACATCTGTTAGCTCCAAAGACATGTATGATACTTTGATGCCTCTTTTTACAGGTGGACAGTCTAGTGCTGGTCCTAATGAGGCTTCTCAGCCTTTGCAGGTTTCATACGATGATGCAGATCATTCCATTTCTGATGCAGATTTACATGATGCACTTGTTGATGAGAGAGTTGATATTGAGCAGGCAAAAACTATGCCAAAATGGCTGGTGCAGACTTTGCTTGACAACAAATTAGATGCACCATTGTCATATCGTACTCGTTCAGGCTCTCATAGTGCCTCCTTTGCATGAGATGGCTACGTCTAGTCTCTGTGATGAGAATGAGCCTGTTTCTTTTGATGAAGCATAGAATTCAGAAAATTGGATAGTTGCTATGCAATCTGAATATGATGCTATAATGAAGAATGGGACATGGTCTTTATGTGACTTGCCTCCTGGCAAGAAGGCCATTGACACTAAGTGGGTATACAAGTTGAAGCGTAAACTGATGGTACAGTTGACAGGTATAAGGCTAGGCTTGTTGCAAAGGGTTATGCGTAGGAAAGAGGCATTGATTTTGATGAGACCTTTGCACCTACATGCCGTATGACTACTGTTCGGAGTATTTGTGCACTTGCAACCCATCATGGTTGGAATGTACATCAGTTGGACATTAAAACAACATTTCTGAATGGTGACTTGCATGAAGAAGTGTATGTTTTTCAGCCCCCGCAGCTTTGTGCAGAAAGGGCATGAAAAACCAGGTGTGCAGGTTAAAGAAGGCATTATATGGTTTAAAGCAAGCACCATGTGCTTGGTATGAGAAGATACATGCCTATCTGATTGCACATGGTTTTGAGAACAGTCCAACTGAAAGCACCTTATATGTTAAGCGTGTTAATGATGTGCTTCTGATCATTGTTGTCTATGTTGACGACATGCTGCTCACTGGTTCTATTGAGAAGCATATTGCTGATTTTAAGGCTGATTTGCATGCCTCATTTGAGATGTCTGATTTGGGGCATTTGCATCACTATTTGGGCATTCAGTTTATGCAAGTTGATGGTGGAATGGCTTTGTGTCAAATGAAATATATTGACACATTATTGCAGTGTTTTGGCCTTGAAGACTGTAAACCTATTGCCACTCCTATGGAGACAGGTTTACGATTGAGTTTTCATGATGCTGGAGATGCATTTGATGCTGTTCTCTATCAGCAGGTTGTTGGATGCTTGATTTACTTATGCATTACTCGGCTAGATATTCAGTTTGATGTCTCACAGATGAGCAGATTTATGCATTGCCCAGGAGTCAAGCATTGGTAGGCGGTTAAGCGCATCTTTCGCTACTTGAGTGGTACTCGGCTACTTGGGTTGTTTTATCCCAAGGGGGGATCACTACCGCCAGATTTGCATGCTTTTTCTGACTCTGATTGGGCTGGTTGCTATGACACTCATGTGTCCACCAGTGGTTTTTGCTTCATGCTTGGTAGCTCATGTATATCTTGGTTGAGCAAGAATCAGCCTACTGTGGCCACTTCCAGTTGTGAGGCTGAGTATAGGGCAGCTTTCACAGCGACTGTTGAGTGTGTGTGGCTCAGACGCCTTATGGCTGATTTGGGTGTTGGCCAGTCTTCTGCCACCACCATCTTCACTGACAGTCAGAGCGCATTGGCAGTTGCAAGGAACCCTGTGTTCCATGCTCGCACTAAGCACATTGAGGTGCATTATCACTATGTGAGGGAGAGGTTCTCTGTTGGGGAGATCAACTTGGCATATGTGCTCACGCAGGAGAACATTGCAGACCTTTTCACGAAGGCTCTGCCCAGGGAGAAGTTTGAAGCTTTCCGCAAAGCTTTGGGCTTACTTCCTTTTGTGGAGTGACTTCCACATAGCTTGGCACTTCCTTATACATGAGTGCCAGCTACTTGTTCACCACATCACTCCCAGGGGGGATTTGTTGATATATTTAGGTAGTGATGTGTGTGAACACTCTAGGACCGCCGGGGCACTTTGTTCCCTCTTTAAGAGGTTTTTTTCCCTCGGCTTGTATATAAGCCTATTGCCCTAATGGGCTACTTATCTTTGTACATTCTCTAGTAATACATTCAGTATTGTGTGTTGTGCTCCAAGCTTCTTCTTCTTCCTTGTGCTGTTCGCGTGCTTCCTCAGACGTCTAACTCCAACAGGAATGACCACATATGAGGCATGGAATGGAAGAAGACCTAGCCTTGATCATTGCATGATCTTTGGGTGCATTTATAGGCAAATTGGACCCTAAGGAAGAGAAATCCATCTTTGTTGGATATGACCTTAATCAGAAAGGCTATGGGTTGTACAATCCAAGCAAAAAAGGTTTCATTGTAAGTAGAGATGTTGTGTTTGATGAAAAAAAAACATGGTTTGAAAATGATTCCAAGAGAATCAAACTATCTTATGACCTAGAGGAGGACTTTCCAACCTTGTCAAAGAGGAATGAGCACACACTTGAAGCATCGAGTGATTCTGAAGATGATTAGAAGACTCCAAGGAGAGAAATCAATTCTTAGAACTCTAAAGGCAAATCCAAAGTGCAAGAGTTGAGAGATGTGGCAGAATCCTCTCAACAAACAATTAGAAGATCAATTAGAGAGAAGAGGAAGCCAGAAAGGTATGGCTAAGATAATTCATTCGTTACTAAACATTCTATATACCAGAAGCAAAGAAGAATTCTGAATGGGTGAATGCCATGGAGGAAGAAATTGATGCCTTACAGGAAAATGAAACTTGGGAATCAGTACCCAAAACTCCATCTATGAAGTTCATAGGTCCAAGATGGATATACAAGGTAAAGAAAAATTTTTATGGGTCTATAAATAGGTACAAAGCAAGGCTTGTGGCCAAAGGGTATGCACAAACACAAGGAATTTATTATAAATAAACCTTTTTTACTAGTTGCAAAGATGCCAACTTTCAAGGTGCTTATGAGTGTTGCAACTTCCAAGGATATGAAGATATACCAAATGGATGTAAAAAATGCTTTTCTAAATGGATGGATATCTGAAAATGGTATACATGGCTCAACCTCTTGGTTTTGAGGACTCATCATGCCTTGAGTATGTACGCAAGTTAAGAAAAGCTTTGTATGGTTTGAAGCAATCCCCGAAGGCTTGGAATCTGTTGTGAAATAAACATATCCTATCAAGAATCAAACTATCAAGGCCACACTCCTGAGAGAGAGCATGTATCCACCCATCCAACTCCACCCATATATATACCTCTAGGCCGAGGGGGTGCATGTCCTTGGGTTTGGCCAAGTGTCCAGCCAAGTGGCCCTCATGTGGACACTTTCCCAAGCTGGGTGATCACATGCCTTCTAATTTCCCAAGGTCTATCACATGCCTTCTAAATCAAATGAGGATTCTTCCCTCAAGTACACCCAAGGTGGCTCCTAGAGAAGCTTCTCCCAAGACTAAGGTTCCCACATCTTAGGATAAATCAAGCCGAAGGTTCTAACCATTCAATTGCGAGCTCATATGAATAAATACCTCAAGGGTTAAAACCAAGGGTTTCACCCAAAGGTTCAAGGCATGTTCCAAGGGTAATTCAAGGGCTAAAGAAAGACAAATGTACATCATATTCTAAACTTTAGAATCCCTACATTTAGCCTTCTAAACCCATGAATTATACAACATTCTTCCCCCCTTTAACATTTTCGTCCTCGAAAATGTGTGTAGGTATATTATGTGAAGTATTCCCCCGTGCACCATGATCTATACTCTAAGCATGGTCATCTCTCTCTTTAGATTCATTTCCAATAATCAGATAAGGGCTAATCCCTACCTTAATCTGAAAGAAAAGGAATCAAAATCCCTGCCCAAATCACTTTCCCTTAGTCCACCCGAATGTACATGCATGCCTTGTACCTATGGACTGGTGAAATGGGTGGAGTTCTTTGGTGGTCTTTTTCTTTTAGCACTTTCACAAACCTTGAGCTCCATAAAATAATACATTTCAGTACACTTTGTACTTCCCTCAAAATGTATATTTCTTAGGAGTATGTAATAGAGATCCTATCTCTATCTTGAAAGGGCCGAAATTTAGATTCATCTTCCACTTTCAATAGAAAGGAGAGGAATCTTCAGATGTTCTAAGCTTAATTTTTTCCTATATAGTTTTTTTCAAATACAAGTATACTTTATTTGTATTTGATAAGACTTAGCTAAAGATATGAACTTACCAAAGTGGGTCTAGTGAGTCCCTACCAAAACATGCTCAATAAAATGAGGAGAAATACTATCTTCTCATTCCTTGGAAATTTAGGTGGACCTATTTCAATAATCCAGGTTTTCTTGAAACATAAGGTTCAAGTATTCTAGATGAAAATATACCCAAATTTGAAAGTTCATATCTACAATTGGATCCCTGCCTTTATCATCTTTGATTTTCCCTAGATTAATTCTCAGAGTGGAGTTTAATCCTTTTGGACGATCTTTGATATTCAAGACTTAGATCCAAAGATGACTTTAGGAGTTGGAATTATTTGGTAGACCATTCTCCTAGGTCTTTACCTAGTTCTTTGTTTGTCTTAGCTTAGCAGGTTCTTCTAAAGAGAATCAGTAGTATTTTATCTTGAACGCACGTTGGTTTATACCTCAGATAGTTATGTCTATTAACCTCAAAGGTCACCAAACCTTTGCAAAGAGAAACAAAGCTTACTAAACCAATTCCTTCAAATCCTCAAAATAATCAAGCCATCAAGATACCTTCTAAATATGCTATCTATTTGGATGGAGTTAAATGATTCAAGTTTTGCTTTTAGTTCCAAGATCTTGCGAGAAAGATGCCTCTTTCTAGGCATCATATCTGAGATCTTGCTAGAACTTAGTGAACATTCTTGAGTCATTTGTTCTCACCAAAGATTTAAAAGACGATCTTTTACAGATCATCCTTTTATTCAAGGTCATTATACTTGAATAGGCTTGAATTTAAACAATCTCTTTACTTTTGGAGTTTAACTCTGAAACTCCCCCAAGTTTTTATCCTCATTTGCTCTCCCCATCTTCAAGTTGTCTATATATTCTATTAAAAAGAATACATCTTTCTTTGATAAAGGATAGCCCTGCACATCTACACACCTTTGTCATGTGCATTAATAGTGCACGTGGTTCTGCTTCTTCTCTACCAAGCGGCTCCTGGGCTTCATACAGGTTGCCTTTTTCTAAAGTAAATGTTAACCTTATTCCACTTACCTTCTTGTTAAATACCATCAAGTGCATGTATATGGTTCACATAGGTAAATATCTTTACCTCTAAGGCCTTACTCATAATGATTTTATTTTTAAGGCTTATCTTGATGTTTTGTATCGGATCTTGAGTCTATTTTCTCTCTGGCCATCAAAGAAAATTGAGCTCCTCACACGTGGGAAAAACGAGAACTCGAACTTTGAAGGTAGGGGAAAAACTCAAATCTTTCATAGGATCTAACCTGGCTCTGCATACCAATGTTGTGAAATAAACATATCCTATCAAGAATCAAACTATCAAGGCCACACTCTTAAGAGAGAGCATGTATCCACCCATCCAACGCCACCCATATACCTCTAGGCCAAGGGGGTGCATGTCCTTGGGTTTTGCCAAGTGTCCAGTCAAGTGGCCCTCATGTGGACACTTTCCCAAGGGTGATCACATGCCTTCTAATTTCCCAAGGTCTAATACATTCCTTCTAAATCAAATGAGGATTCTTCTCTCACGTACACCCAAGGTGGCTCCTAGAGAAGCTTCTCCCAAGGCTAAGGTTCCCACACCTTAGGATAAATCAAGCCTAAGGTTCTAACCATTCAATTGGGAGCTCATATGAATAAGTACCTCAAGGGTTAAAACCAAGGGTTTCACCCAAAGGTTCAAGGCATGTTCCAAGGGTAATTCAAGGGCTAAAGCAAGAAAAATGTACATCATATTCTAAACTTTAGAATCCATACATTTAGCCTTCTAAACCCATGAGTTATACAATAGAATCATAGGTTGTTACCTATTTGCGGGATAGAGGATTCAATGTGAGTAAAGAAGATCCTTCCCTCTTCATCAAGAGGAATCAATCTCAAGACATATACACATGTGTATATCTTGATGATATCATAATTACAGCTAATCATGCTAAAGGAATAAGGAAGATCAAGCTTCAAATGAAAGAGGAATTGAAGATCAGTGATCTAGTTCTGCTCACATACTTCCTAGGATTGTAAGTGGTATACGTAGAAAAGGGTATATATCTCATTCAGAGGAAGTATATCAAAGACATGCTTGTCAAATTCAAAATGGAGAATTCAAAGGTTGCAGGTACACCAATGAAGATGAACTTAAAATTAAGTGCTCATGAAGGAGAGCAAATAGTGGATATGACTAGCTATCAGAGTTTAATTGGTAGCTTGAAGTATGCTACCTTGACATGGGTTGATATTTGATATGGAGTAAGTGTCTTAAGTTAGTTCATGCATAGTCCAAGGAAACCTCACATGGAAGAAGCCAAACAAATAATCAAATACGCGAAGGGAACTATCAATGAGGGTTTGTACTACTTAGGCATCTAACATAGACATGAAGCTCTTCTCTGATGCAAACTCGACAGACTCCAAAGATGATAGGAGAAGTACATCTTGACATCTCACCATTGTAGGTACAAAGTTGATTTCATGGTCTTCAAAGAAGCAACCCATCGTTGCACTCTCATCAACTAAGGTTGAGTATAGAGGAATTGCTAATGCAACTCAAGAAACAATGTGGATTAAGACCTTGTGTTCTAATGTGGGCCTTAACTCATCTATTCCTCATATCTTTTAGGATAATATCAGTTGATTGCATCTTGCTACTAACCCAATCTATCATGTCAGAACTAAACATATAAAAGTGCATTATCATTGTATCACGGAGAAGATTACAAGCAAATAAATTCAGTTATCCTATGTATCAACTCATCAACGATGTGCAACATGATGACAAAGACATTGGATGGAGTCAAGTTGAACATATTCAAATCAATGATTCAGTTGCAAGAGATATTGAAGAATTGAAGACTCAAGCTTCTTAGGCTTGGGGGGGCTATTGGTGCAAGAAGAAAGCCTGAGAGCATTGCTTTAGCTGTTTGACTATTCTCATAATCTATCTCACGAAGATTGGTCATATGAACCTATGGTTATAAAGTTCAAAGGCTAAAAACCTTCGACTTATCTTGGTCAAATGTAAAAGCTAAAAGTAGGAAGAATCTTGTGGATGAAGGGAGCCAAAATCCATGACTCAAATTGGAATTCAAATTCAAACCACTTCTAAAGTTTAGGTTCACTTTAAGGTGGATGACTCATCAAGATTCAAATTCAAAACCTTGTAAACAAAACCCCTTCTAGTCAAGAGGTGGAGTGAGCTTTTCTAAGAGCTTTGAGCTGAAGTTATGAGAATAAATTGTGCCCACTTCAAGTGAGAGTAGTTCTCCACAAGTCCCTTGTATCATATGTGCAATATCAATACACATGATGATTCATATATCTCGAGTATTCATTCTCTATGCATTGCTATAGTACCTTGAGGTACACAGTCAACTTGAGTGGTTCATTTCTCTTTGTGTGAGCATCCATTTCCAAAATTTCACTTTTTTGTTTCATGCAGATCGTTGTCAATAGTATGCATGAGTAGTGTATGCATTATTGAAAGGATTCGATATTCATCATTGACGATGACATTGAGCAGTGCATCTAGCATGTGTTGAGTGTGATTTTGCTTCAAGGTGAAAGAAAGATTTGGGTCTTTAGTTGATTCACATGTTAATGACTGATAAGGAATATCAAAGAAGAATAGGACAAAAATGATCAGTGAATCTCGTGTCTTGTTTTGTCTATAGTTTCGGATGATATGATAATGTTTCGTTGCAACCTCGTGAAGTATTGAAGGTGGAGATGACATCCTTGTATTTACCTTCTCAAACGAGATTGATTTAGATTGCTTGATGAATGTAGACATTTTATGGAAACGTTGCACACACAAATGATATTGTTCCCTTAAACATTTGCTATTCAATTGTTTGTGCATATTGCATTTCATGCTAAACCTGTTTATATGTGTTTTGTGGACTCAAATCCTTTTGTCATGACATTCTCATTCATTTTCCTATGGCATTTAAAGATTCATTACTTGATGTGAGTCGTAACTCACAAATGTGTCTACACCTTGTGCTATGATAAACACAAAAGTACCACTAAATCGATTTGATGTTTTGTACCAAGTGCGACAAAGCTTGTCAGCTACACTAGAATTCAATGTCTAAATAGCATATGAAAGCAACTCTCATTCTCTTATATTTTTGAATAACTTCAACATCTAAAGTCTCCAAAGAAAAATGGTTGCTTCTATGACTTGTGAATGGAATAATTAATGATAATGTTGCATGAACGTATGACTTTTCCAAAGTAAGTAACTGTCAATGGCTCATCTTTGAATCCCAAAAGATTTTCTCATGTGCATAGTGACAAGAATTCTAGAGCACTAAAGTTGATTCTTGCATTCAATACAAAGAAATGGTGATCTTGTTGTGCTTGAAAATTAACGATGTGAACAGATTGCGATTGAATTAATTACATGGTAGTGATTGTGTTACGAGTGATCTCAACATCCTGAAAACCATGATGTGTGATCAAGTATGCTGAATTGTTTCTCTATAATTCTTGAGGATTTGATATCTTTTCTTTGCAAATTGATCTAATCACATTCCTTGAGGTTTCATAAGTTGAGGCTCCACTCACTTGAAAGCATTAGAAAGCACCCAATACTGTTATTGGAACATTTGTGGTTGACTTGATCCATCAACCGAGCCCAACATTTCTGACAATGCCACTTCAACTACTTGTCTATCTTGGAGTTCACTTTCATGTTCCAAGAACCTCTTTATGTAAAAGACCAAAGACTACCTATTTTGTCCTATAGTGACTTTATGAAAAACAAAAAAAATTAATGGGGGGCCACATCTCTTGCGTACCACCTCTTCTTATCTTTTCGAGTTTTGACCTTTATTTCTCCAAAATGTGTCCATAAGAGACGGTTCACCTAGACCTTCCATAACACTTTAAAAAAAGCCTTAAAAAATCTTCAAAAATACCTTTTGCAACCTGCATTCAACTTTTCCTGAAAACCCATTGTGAATAAGTACTCGTGCACTACCTGTGCACCCATGTCCTTTGCCACTTGTGCACCACTTGTGCACTGCTTTACCAAGTCACCACTTTGACCTTTGACCAGCTCAACAAAATGGTTTTGACCTATGCACTATGATAGTTACCAATTGTTTCTTGTAGAACATAATTATTCAGTCATGGGTTGAGAATGTTTAGGCCTTATCTATTCGATAAAGAAATTTCATCATTATCTCTTAGTTTATAAAATCACCTTCCACGTTGATCATTGTGCTTTAACTCTTTAGTCAACAACATAATCTCATAGGCCGATTAGCTCGTTGGGTTATATTGATACAAGAATTTGATTATGATGTTATCCTTTAGATAGGTTCTTCTCATACTATAGTTCATTTTTTATCCTGTATGGATTTTGGAGAAGATGCATTCAACATTGATGATACTTTCCCTAATGCTTCATTATTTACAACCAACATCAAAGAACCTTATGCATCAAAGTATGATATTATTCATAAGTTTAGTAATTCATATTACCCTTGTGTGAATGGAGTAGCTGAGAGTACCAATAAAGTTTTACTAAATATGTTACTAAAATTAATTTTGGAAATTTCAATATGATGGGATCAATTGCTTCCCTATGTTCTTTGGGCATACTGTATTGCCTATAGAGTGTCCATAGGTTCCACCCCTTTTAAATTTCTTATGATATTGAGGTGATTGAACCTATGGAAATGGTGGTTCTCAATCTTCGAGTTTCTATTCAGCATAAATTGCTACCTGAGGAATCCTTGTTTCATCATCTGGATATTCTACACTAATTAGATGAAGACCAAGAAATGGAAATGATGGTTCCTATTCTTCAAATTTCTATTGAGCATAAATTACTAATTTGGAGAATCCTTTTTTCATCATCTATATATTTTGCATCAATTGGATGAAGATGCACTAGATTGGAACATATAAAATACCGTGGTCCACCTACATTCTGGTTAGAGACATTATCCCATCAAATATTATTGACTCAATCAATGGGTCAAAATTATGGCCATTCCGGATGGTAGAATCCATGTCATCCTCACTCTCATAAATTTGTATGCATCATTATTTTGGGATTTTGTCACCCTTACTTCTGACATGTACATTAGTCATCAAATCCATGCAAACCATGATTTTTCTGATGATGATCCATAATGAATCTCTTTTTTTTTCACACTTTATCTTGGGTTCTTCTTTG
The DNA here is from genome assembly GCA_020310875.1 of Ceratopteris richardii. NCBI lineage: Eukaryota > Viridiplantae > Streptophyta > Polypodiopsida > Polypodiales > Pteridaceae > Ceratopteris > Ceratopteris richardii. The sequence goes on along the minus strand of CM035433.1, from coordinate 103,356,659 downwards.
ACTTTGAGCTTTTATCTATTTTTCATGCTCACATATCTAATGTCCCTATCCTTTGCATGCATTAGCATCTTCGCTAGTGCATTCTATTTATTGCACCATGGAAATCCTCCCTCCCATTGAACCAATTTTTGACACCTTCTCTGATGCTATCCATTCTTACCTTCAATTTTGCTAGTTATTACAATTCACTTTATTGGATTGGGCCATCTCCTCTGAGCGTCCACTCACCAACCACATAACGATAGAGATTGCACATTATACAACTAATGAATGTGTCTAGGAGATCATCTAGCAAGTTGGAACTACATGGTCAATCAACCTGGATGATGTAGGCCAATTTTCATCTCTCCATCAAAAGAGTTGATGAAGTGATGCTTTTGTCTATTGTAGATATGCAGAGAATCTTCTAAAAGTTCCAACAAATATGTCATATCAAAAGCACGTGAGCTTGAGTGAACCATTTTGCGCTCCTCATCATCATTCAAAACCTCTAGAGCAAACATTACAACATCAATAAATATTTTTACTCATTTGTCTTGCCCACTTGCACTACACCAATCAATTGGGGATTTTTTTTTTTGTTTTGACATAATTTCATCAGGTGATTGATGCCTTGTTGCACAACCATCACCCCAAAACTTGCCTTCCCTACATATTTTCCATTTTATTTCTTGATGAATTCCATATTTGCATCCGTACCCTTCTTGTTCCCATAAAAGATACCAACCCATTGTTCTACCTTACCACCTATTAGTGAGGATGATGATGACAAGTCACCCGTGGCCATTTTGTTTTCTGGCATCGGACAACACCAACCACCAACTAATGTCCCCTCTTATCTGTTACCATTAGTGTCCATGTGAAAGGCCAAATGGCTTCTGAACACTTTTGTATTTGTTCTTTAATAAAACATATAGTGGGTTGGTCAGCCACAGATTGTAAGTTTGACTACATTTGGGAAACCTAAGAAATCTGTGTTTGTGCCCCCTTGTGCATTGTGTTTTTTGCATATTCTACAATCTCTATGCAGAGTACTATGTGTGGCGTTTTGAGCTCGGTTTTCTATTTGGAGGGTATCGTCATGGAGCTCTCAAGAAGAAGATTCCATTGTGCATCATCACCGCTAAAGTACATCACTGATATTAGAGCTTTTCAAGGCAAAATCTTTGCTCCTTTTGTGCAATCGAAGCGAGCACCTGCCCACCCACCCAAGGCTTTCGACTAAGTGGTGACCAAGCCATAGAACTTGGCATACCTCATCATCCAAGTCACCATTGGTGCCGTTGGTTATGCACGAGGGAGAAGCTCAATGATCAAGGAAGACAAAGGTTCTTGATACTTCCCGGAGGTCACCCATCCCAGTTTGTTCCCACTAGATCTCCCTTAACTGACAATCGCTTGCCACTAAGCTACACTCTTGTGAGAAAGGGGAAAGACTAAGGTTCACATTACCTTGGAAATGTTTTCGGCTCTCAAAGCTTCACTCTTTGCTTTCAAAACTTGTTTTGAAGCATTTTTGTGGTGATTTTTGGAGTCATTTTGGAGTACTTTTGCACATAGTTCTCATCACACGGGTTCAAGAACATCACAAAGAGTGCTCTTTTATACTTTTCTGACAATGAACATTCATCTTTGGGGTTGTGTTTTTAGCCACACTAGTAAATCTATAGGTTTCTTGAAATGTTTTTAGTTGTGGTGGGAGTAGCCACTACAAATTTATGCAGGTTTTTTGAGCCTAAAGAAAAAAGTTGATATGCACTTGCAGGTGTTGTTGAATAGTGTTTGGGTTATGAATTCATCTTTTTAGTGCCATTTTATTGCATATATTGAGCACATACACACTAGGTATGCTTCTGTGGATACCGCTTATGTACGTCCGAGTGGCCATTGATATAGCAGTTATGTATTTGCGTAAAGCCTTTGACATTGATAAAGAGGGTTGTGGTGAGGTTTTCTTAATTGGGAGACACCCTGATGTTGGGATCTCTTCGATGATGTAGGTGGAAGACTTACCCAACCTCGCCATAAATGATATATGATAGTTTTTCATAGGTGCTTGGTAATCCTAGTTGGCTTCTTTCGATTAAGTGGTTATATGTAGTGGAGTGAGTGATTCACCATGCAAGTTCACATGTCAATACTTGGAGTTTAGAGAGTTTTTCTAACACTAGTCATTGCTCATTTTGTAGAGGAGACTCTGGCAAAAATTTTCCAGATTTCAAAATTTTCAACTATACAGTGGCCGATTTTACTCCTTGACACACCCATTCATGTGAGCACATAATTCTCACATAATCCTTTTGGTTGGTCATTGTCATTCATTAATCCATTTTTGGGGAGACTCTATTGATTTTTCCCCATAATCTGACACTCGATCATCCTTTTTGAGCCTTAATGGTTTTTGGACTATTCTAGATCCATTACCATTCTAGTCACTTCTCTATCATCATGGCATCAGAGATCTCAGGCACGTCTGGGGGATTAGGGTGTACTACTAGTGTTCCTAGGAGACGCTACAACTTGCAAGGCAAAGACCATTTTGAGATCCAAGAATTTGATGGCACAAACTTTGCTCTATGGAAGAATTAGATTAAAGACTTGTTGATTCAGAGGAGGTAATGGAAGATAGTAAATGGAATCTTAAAGAAGCCTACTAACATGGATGAAGATGATTGGGATGATTTGGATGAAATGGCTAGGTCCACCATTCAATTGCACCTGGTAGATAATGTTTACTTTTCAATATTGGATTGTGAAAGTGTAGAGGAGCTTTGGAAGAAGTTATGCAACACATATGAAAAAGAAATAACATCAAATAAAGAGTATCAAATGAGAAAGTGCATGAAGGACACAGATAGTGTTGTGTTATCATTAGTGTCCATGTGAAAGGCCAAATGGCCACTGGACACTTCTTTATATATGTTCCTTAATAAAACATATAGTGGTCTGGTTAGTCACAGACTATAAGTTCGATCGCATTTGTAAGACGTAAGAATTATGTCTTCGTGCTCCATGTGTACTCGGTGTTTCTACGTATTCTGTAGTCTCTGTGCGGAGTACCATGTGTGGCTTTAGGAGCTCGATTTTCTACTCCGAGGATATCGTCGTGGAGCTTTGGAGAAGGAGAGTGCATTGTGTTGCATCGCTGTCAAAATACGTCACTGGCATTAGAGATGTTTGACACAAAAGCTTTGTTCCTTTTGTGTGAGCGAAGTGACCCCCCCTCGGCTTTCTCCAAGGCTTATGACTAAGGCGGCGACCAAGGCATAGACCTTGGCATACCTTGTCATCGGAGTCACCGAAGTCATCATTGGCGCCGTTGGCTGCACGTGAGGGAGGACCTCAACAATCAAGGACGATGGAGATTCCCGGTACTTCTCGGGAGGTCACCCATCCCAGTACTGTTCCCCCTAGAGCTTGCTTAACCGTGGAAATTTCTCCACTAAGCTACACTCTTGTGGTGTCTAAAGAAGGGGAAAGACTAAGGTTAACATTACCTTGAACATGTTTTGGCCCCTCAAAGCTTCATTCTTTGCTTTCAAAACCTATTTTTTAAGCATTTTTGGGGTGTCTTTTGGAGCCATTTTGGAGTACTTTTGCACAAAGTTCTCTTCACATAGGTCCAAGAACATCAAGAAGAGTATTCTTTGTACTTCTTCAACAATAAATATCAACCTTTGGGGCTTTGTCCTTCAGCCACACTCGTAAAACTACAAGTTTCTCAAAAGGTTTTCAGTTTTGGTGGGAGCAGCCACTGCAAATTTATGCAGGTTTTTTGAGCCTAAAACATTAGAGTTGACAGACACGCAGGTGTTATTGGCTAGTTTTTGGGCTGTGCATTCAGCCTTTTAGTGTCATTTTACTGCATATATTGAGCACATGCACACCATGCATGCTTCTGTGGATACCGCTTATGTATGTCCATGTGGTCATTGATATAGTGGTTATGTTTTTTGCATGAAGCCTTACGCTTTTGTGGATACCGCTTATGTACATCCATGTGGTCATTGATATAGTAGTTATGTTTCTTGCATAAAGCCTTTTACATTTGATAAAGAGGGTCGTGGTGAGGTTTTCTTAACTCGGAGACACCCAGATGTTGGGGTGTCTTTGGTGATGTAGGTGGAAGACTTACCTAGCCTCGCCATAGGAGATGTATGATAATCGTTCATAGGTGCTCGATAAGCCTAGTTGGTGTCTATTGGGTAACTGATTACATGCAGTGGAGTCAATGATTCACTATGCAAGTAAACATGTCAATACTTGCAGTTTTATGATATTTTGACACTGGTCATATGCTCATTTTGTAGAGGATACTCTAGCAATTTTTTTCTAGATTTTTGGCTTTCTCAACTATACAGTGGTCGATTTACTCCTTGATACACTTATTCTTTGGTGTTCAGACTCTTCTAGCTCCATTATCATTCTATTCAGTTCTCTATCATCATGGCATAAAGGTCTCAGGCACATCTCGTGGATCAGGGTCTAGTGCTAGTGTTCCGATGAGGATATTGGATACACAGATTCTGACTATTTTGGTTGTGTAGACAATCATAAGTCTACATCAGGGTACATTTTCCATTTTGCTGGAGGTGCTATCTCTTGGAGATCTCATCTTCAAGAATGTACAACTGTTTCCACCACAAAAGCAAAGTATGTTGCAACAAGTGAGGCATGTAAGGAAGCATTGTGGCTTTCTCGTCTTGCTTGAGATATGGGTTTAACTCAGCATGTACCTTGTTTGCTCAGTGAGAGCCAGAGTGCCATTGCTTTGGCTAAGAATCCGGTCTATCATGCAAAGACCAAGCACATTGAGGTGAGGTATCACTTCATTAGAGATTGCTTAGCCACTGGGTGCATTATTCTTGAGAAGGTTCACAATCAAGATAATGCAGCAGATGCTTTGACTAAAGCTCTACCACATGGTAGCTTTCGACATTGTTGTCACTTGATGGGGGTTACTTGATTCATGATTTTACACAATCACTTGTATACTGTGTAACATGCCCATCAGGTGGGAGGTATAGTTTGTATACTTGCACTCAGGTATTCTTTATCATTCTTTATTTATTCTCCCATAGTTACTTTGGCCATATTGGCCTTTAGTGGGAGATTGTTATCGTTAGTGTCCATGTGAAAGGCCAAATGGCCACCGGACACTTCTTTGTATATGTTCCTTAGTAAAACATATAGTGGTCTGGTCAGTCACAGACTGTAAGTTCGATCGCATTTGTAAGACCTAAGAAGTTTGTCTTCGTGCTCCATGTGTACTATGTTTTTCTACGTATTTTGCAGTCTTTGTGTGGAGTACCATGTGCGGCCTTAGGAGCTGGGTTTTCTACTCTAAGGATATCATCGTGGAGCTCTAGAGAAGGAGAGCACACTATGTTGCATCACTATCGAGATACTTCATGTTGCTACTCATCTATGAGTTTGATGCTATATTCTCTTAGTTACAAGCTCAGAAAATGGAGATGGATATTGAAATGAAAGGAGTCTTGTTGTTATGCTCCTTGCCATCATCATGCGATATGTTCGGCATAGCTATTAGCAATAGTGCACTTGGTGCTAAATAGGTCTATGATGATATATGTGGAGCACTCTTGAGTGAGAAGATTCATAGGAAATCTATAGTTGGTACTCAAAGTATAGATGCATATAATGTTTAGATTCTTACTGTTAGATGCTTAAAACGCAAGTCTAACTGTCAGAAACGCATTTAAGCACCTAAGTGGGTTCTTGGGAGTGGTAGGGGTCTGTTAGACAGAGGCCCTTTACTTAGTTCCCAAATACAACCACTTCAGATACAGAGAGATACTGAAAATCTAGTAAGATTCCATTATACTCAGACAATCACTGTTCATTTCTTAGCTCGGCCATCATGTAATGAATACACTAAAATACTACAGTGATAAACTTACTGAAGATGTCAGAGACAAGGGTAAGGGTTCAATCTTTACCAGATAGGTACCGCAATCCGCTCATCATCCGAAACACAGAGAACTAAATCGTTCAATTACACCACACTAAAGACCCATTATGCAACTCAAGATCCCTTACTGCAACTTAACCCTTACCGTATGATGACAGATTTCAACACTGAAGACAGCACTATACTTTGCAGTGTTAGCGCACTATCACAATTCTACAGACCTCACCCAACAACTTGGCAGGACATTCCAAGAACTAGTACTAACCCAATACGCGCTCTTAACACACGATTGCAACAAGGATTTGCAGACGATTCACTTCAGACAACAGTTCGATGAGTTACTGTATGATGAATAACACTCACAACCACAACAAAGATCAAGAGATAACAGACAAAGACAACAGATACAGACAAGGAGATAACGGATTACTCAGAAAAACTCAGAAGTTTTACAAACAAAGTTACAGTAACGCTTCAGACAATCACCCAGACGAACAGTCTGGTGATTCCACGACTCGTCGTCCTGGTTAACAACGGCACGACAAGAAAAGAGGCGACAGACAAACAAAGGACAAACCAGAACTCAGAATACAAAGATTATGCAAAAACAGACACTACAGACACGATCACTCAGTCACCCAGACAGACAGTCTGGTGATCCGTCACGTTTTTGTCTCTGCGCGTCAAGAACAAACTACTTTTTTACAAACTATTTGTGACTACTTTTTTCACTCGTGCGAACAAGATTCGGTTACATCTTCCCAATCCGGCGGCTGATTAACATTACCAAGGAAAGAATCACCAACTTCGCATGAGCAAGAACAAGGAAAAAATGGTCAATGGAATAAGAGTAGAAGTAAATCAAAGAAGATGGATATGGAATGCCATTACTGTCATAAGAAAGGACACATGAAGAAAGACTGCTATGCATTAAACAATGCTAAAGGTAAAGGACAAGATGTTGATAGGCATGCTAAACAAGTACCTACACCACCCACTTCAAGTATGAAGATTGAAGAATCAATGCTATTTTTGATGATGTGTTGACACGTGATAGTATTGTGCTCGTTGAGGCTCTTAGGTCTGATTCTCTTTCCCACACGTGGGTGCTAGATTTTGGTGCTTCTTTACATGTGAAACCAAATAGACAATGGTTCTCTAATTATACAACAAAGTCTCTTAGTACTGTGACACTTTGTGAATCTTATCAGTGTGACGTTGTCAGAATTGGAGATGTGGTTGTGGAGTTCATTGATGGTTCAAAATTTACCATGCATAATGTACACCATGTACATATGTTATCATGCAATTTGATGCCAGTTGGTCAACTTGATGAAGTTGGCTACAAGGTGGTCTTCTATGCTCAATCCTTTCACATATCAAAGGGCAATACAGTTATTGCAAAAGGAAGCAAAGTTTGATCACTTTATCCTTTATTTGTATCACAAAAAGAAAACTTATTAGTTTTTACCCCCCCTCGAACAGAACGGAGGGTGCCCATTTTACATGCTCACGATTTTCAGCCAAAATCAAAAACTGTTTGAAGCACATAAACACTTCCGACTTTGGCTTCAATGGATATACCCATGCATGAGTGGAAAATTCATCGATGAAAGTCATGAAGAAAAGATAGTTTCCAAAAGAAGATGTCTGTATAGGACCACATACATCACTATGTACAAGTTGCAATTTCTGAGTAGCCCGAACTAAACCATCTTTTGGAAAGGAGGAACGCTGCATTTTGCCCAAGATACACCTTCAGAGACATGTTTACCGGGTGCCTCAAGTTTGGGCAAAGAGTACACCATTTCATATTTCTAGAGGCGTAGCAAGCTAGCAAAATTCAGATAACCAAAGCGTGCATATCAAAGCTTTGCATCTGACATAGCCTAAGAATCATGTACTACACATGCTGAATCATTCACAGATCTTTCATAGACTATGAGCTTATACAACCCACGACATAAAATGCCAGAAGCACTAATCATGTCGCCATTTGATAAATCATGAATTATACATCTCTCATCAACAAATTTCACAACCATGCCAATCTTGGCTAATGTAGAAACTGATAACAGATTTTTCTTGATCCCTGGCATAAATAAAGCATCCGACAAAGTGAAAGAACTACCATCAGTAGTAATCAGAATGATCTTACCAACTCCCATGACAAGATAAGAGGAGTTGGTGGTGCATGTGACAGTATTCCCTGTAGGGGCAGGCTCGAGTGAAGAGAAGAAATTGTGCTACGAGGTAATATGTTTGGTCGCCCCACTATCAAAGTACCAAACATCTGTGTCTCCTGCAGAGATGCACTGCTCATGAGAAGATGGGTCAAAACTGCAAACAATAGTAAACGCCTATTCTTCTTCCTGCACAAGATTAGGAGACTCTGTTTTTGATATAGAGGCCTCTACAACAACCATTCTGGCCTCTTTCTTCTTTCCCTGTTTAGCAACTAGTTTTGGATAGCTCTTAATGACATGATCACTTACTTTACATTATTTGCAAAATAATTTTTGCTTTCTTGATTTCTCTCATCTTTGTCTTCCTTCTTCAAATGTGGAGAATTAATTGATTTCTGCTTACTAGTAGAAGAGCTCCATTTTCCTTTGCATTTCTAACTAACCAGCAAAGCTTGATCTACAACATGCATAATAGACCTATTCTGCCCGGACTTATCTTCCTGCAACATAATAGAAACTAATTCTTCAAATTTTAAGGCATTTGGATTGCCTTTCATCATCAAACAAAGAGTAGAAGCAAAACTCTATTATGAGTCGGGAAGACCATTCAGAATAGTCTGCACAAGTGAACTATAAGGAAGGACTTCATCCGCAGAAATCAATTGTTTCTTCAAATTCTTGATCATGGTAAAAAAAACAAATCCATAGAATCACCTTCATTCCTAGCCTAGTACAATGAGGTAAGCAACATGAGCCTCATTCCTAGCTTGGTACAATGTGGTAAGTGTATCCCAAGCATCCGTAGTTGTTCTACAAGAGCGAATGTGAGGGATAATGGCACGTTTGATAGACAAGGCTATCAATGCATGTGCATGAGCATGTCTAGCATCCCAACAAATTTGTTCTATAGTAGGTGTGGTACAAATCCTAGCATGAACAAGAATTTGTAGAATATCACCATCTTTGACGCCATCTACATCACCTTCAATACCTGTATTTGCAGTACTTGTATTTGTAGGTGTTACAGGATGTCCTTCAACACCATGCACAATATTCCATGGTCCTTTTGTGACCAATACATGATGCATGAGATAAGCCCACAATGGATAATTGGTACCATCCAATTTATCCTCAACAACCAACATACAGAATACATCATTGCTTTCGCTCATGGCCAATGATTAAAATACCTTGATGCAAAAAAATGGTCGTATCTGAAAAAGGTGAACATGACTACCCAAATGAGTTCTGCTAGACCTGTAGTAGACTTTGACATGCTTATACTGGTGAACCAAAACATGTATATATCTTTGGCACAAAAAGACGAAATAGCCTACACAAGCACTACGATAGTGCATTCGGAGGCTGAAACGGGCCCAGATCACGATTTTGACACCAGAAAGTGAAGCTATCTTGATCTCCTAATCATCCTGAGTATGCACAACAAATTTCATGCGATTTTGAGAATGTGATCGGAAGGGTGTTGACGATGCCCTAGATGAAGCGGCGACCTGCTCTGATACCAATTGTTGGAGTTAGACATCTATGGAAGCAAATGAACAATACGAGGAAGAAGAAGAAGCTTGGAGCACAACACACAATATTGAATGTATTACCACTAGAATGCACAAAGATAAGTAGCTCGTTAGGGCTATAGGCATATATACAAGTCGAGGGAAAACACCTCCTAAAGAGGGAAAAAAGTGCCCTAGCAGTCCTAGTGTGTTCGAACACATCACTACCTAAATATATCAACAAAGATTTATACTTGGTAAAAGCCAAAACTCATGATGAGGTTCAGTGTAATTGAGAGGAGACACTAACTAAGCCAATAACAACCAAGCTCGGGAAAAAAGAAAGAAGGAAGTCTCCCACATAGGAAGAAGATCAATAATCACTATTTGAAGTGCCAAAATTTTTCAAGAAATATGAATTTGAGGATAGAAAAATAATGAGAAAAATACCTAAAAGAGAAGCTCTCACAAGAGAAGCTTATGATAACATAGAACAAAGTAAGAAGATTGTAGGAACAATTGACGAAGGTGAAGAAAATCACATGTATATAGGAAACAATTTAAGTGACGAAGAACAAGAGTTGGTTGAGTTGAAGGGAATATGGATATGTGTTCGCTTGGAGCTACAAGGATTTAAAAGGAGTGGATCCTGACATTTGTTAACATAGGATCCCATGACACTAGAAGCCAAGGCATCTAAATAGAAGCTTTACACTTACAATGACAAATATGCAACTAAAATAAAAAGAAGAAATCTATCAGTTGATTGAAGTGGGATTTATCTACAAAATAGAGCATATAGAATGGGTATCCCCAATTGTCGTAGTCCCCAAGAAGAATGGGAAGTTATGTTTATGCATTAACTTGAAGAAAGTTAACGTTGCTACCATATGAGATAGCTATCCGCTGCCAATCACTGAGCACTTGAAGAAAGTTAACGTTGCTACCATATGAGATAGCTATCCACTACCAATCACTAAGCACTTGTTGGAACGTGTAGTACGCAAAGAAGTCCACATCTTCCTAGAGGGTTTTTCTGGTTATAATTAAGTAGCCATTGTCCCTGAAGACCAACATAAGACAACTTTTTCCATTGAATGGAGTATCTTTGCATTATGTGTGATGTCATTTGGGCTCACAAATGCACGTGCTACCTTTCAATGCTTAATGTGTCATGCGTTTAAGAGCTTCCCGAGGAAGAATTTAGAAATCTATCTAGATGAGTTTTGCCCCCATTCCCACATATGACAAACCCACATCCTAGAGCTTAGGCATATCCTTAACAAGTGCATAGAATATCAAGTGTGCATGAACCCAGAGAAATCTATCTTCATGGTCAGAAAAGGTAAAATTTTGGGCCATATTCTATCAAACAATGGTGTATCTACAGATAAGGATAAGGTGAGAGCTAAAGCTGAGTTACCCAAGCCTAGAATGGTCAAGGAAGTACAAGCTTTTATGGGACATTGTGGGTACTACCTTCATTTTATCCACATGTATACTATCATTCATAAACCCCTGTATAACCTCTTGACTAACTTTGAATGGTATGATGAATGTGAAACTTCTTTTAATAAGTTGAAACAATGATTGTGCTCAACCCCTATCTTGACGACACTTGACTGGAATAAAACATTCCATGTTCATGTCAATTCTTCCAACTATGCAATTGGATGTGTTATAGCACAACCGACTGAGGAAGGGAACATAGACCTCCCAATAGCATATGCAAGTAAACAAATAAAAGTTGCAAAAAAGAACTACATTACTACTGAGAGAAGGCTTAGGCATGGTCTACGTGGTTAAAAAGTTTAGACATTATTTGCTTGCAAATAATTTTAAGGTCTTTACGGATCACCAAGCATTACTCTACTTAGTAAACAAGCCTTGTAATGTGGGCAGATTAGTAAGATGGTTTCTCTTAATAATGGAATATGATTTTGAAGTGGTAGTCAGAAAAGGAAAGACTCACCTTTGGGTTGATCACCTTTCACAATTTACTTCTAGAGAACCCCCATAAAGACTATTAGATGAACTTCCTGATGGTTATCTATTCAATCTAGAAGTAGTTCCAGATTGGGCTAGACGACTTGTGCCTATTCTTGCGTATGAACAATTCAAATTGTCCTATCTATAGAGAAATGTCCACCTCCAACACTTGAGTGTGCAACCTCCAATAGTGGTAGATAATCATCTTCATAAACATAAAGGCATATGAAGTTAGCCTTGCCTCACTTGTATAACATATTGCCAATAAAAGAATAGTCTTAAATTTCTTCTTGTAGAGATCTTTATTTGGGTATGTTCATATACATAGGATAAGTGCTAGATTTTGTTACCATTAGTGTCCATGTGAAAGGCCAAATGGCCACTGGACACTTCTTTGTATATGTTCTTTAATAAAACATATAGTGGCCTGGTTAGTCACTAACTATAAGTTCGATCGCATTTGTAAGAGCTAAGAAGTCAGTCTTCATGCTCGCTGTGTACTGTGTTTTCTGTGTATTCTACAACCCTTGTGTGGAGTACTGTGTGCGGCCTTAGGAGCTCGTTTTTCTACTCCGAGCATATCGTCGTGGAGCTCTCGAGAAGGAGAGAGCATTGTGGTGCATCACCATCGAATTACTTCACTGGTATTAGAGTAGCTCGAGGCAAAAGCTTTGTTGCTTTTGTCCGAGCGCATTGTGGTGCATCACCATCAAATTACTTCACTGGTATTAGAGCAGGTCGAGGCAAAAGCTTTGTTGCTTTTGTGTGAGCCAACCGAGCACCCCCCAAGGCTTACAACTAAGGTGGCGACCAAGGCATAGACCTTGGCATACCTTGTCATTCGAGTCACCGAAGTCATCGTTGGCACCGTCGGCTGTGCTCAAGGGATGACCTCAACGATCAAGGAATATAGAGGTTCTCGGTACTTCGCGAGAGGTCACCCATCCCAGTACTGTTCCCCCTAAAGCTTGCTTAACCATGGCAATCTCTTGCCACTAAGCTACACTCTTGTGGTGTCTGAAGAAGGGGAAAGACTAAGGTTGACATTACCTTGAACATGTTTTGGTCCCTCAAAGCTTCATCCTTTGCTTTCAAAGCCTATTTTGGAAGCATTTTTGGGGTGTCTTTTGGAGCCATTTTGGAGCACTTCTGCACATGGTTCTCTTCACAGAGGTCCAAGAACATCAAGAAGAGTGTTCTTTGTACTTCTCCGATAATAAATATCAACCTTTGGGGCTGTTTTCAGCCACACTCATAAAACTACAAGTTTCTTGAAAGGTTTCAGTTTTGGTGGGAGCAGCTGTTGCAAAATTTATGCATGTTTTTTGAGCCTAAAATATCAGAGTTGACAGACACTTGGAGGTGTTATTGGCTAGTTTTTTGGGCTGTGTATTCAAACTTTTTTGTGTCATTTTATTGCATATATTGAGCACATACATGCCATATACGGTTCTGTAGATACCGCTTATGTACATCCATGTGGCCATTGATATAGCGGTTACGTTCTTTGCATAAAGCCTTTTACGTTTGATAAAGAGGGTCGTGGTGAGGTTTTCTTAACTAGGAGACACCCAAATGTCGGGGTCTCTTAGGTGATGTAGGTGGAAGACTTACCCAGCCTCGCCATAGTAGATGTATGATAGTTGTTCATAGGTGCTCGATAAGCCTAGTTGGCTTCTGTTGGGTAATTGGTTATATGTAGTGGAGTCAGTGATTCACTATGCAGGAAAACATGTCAGTACTTGCAGTCTTATGATATTTTGACACTAGTCATATGCTCATTTTGCAGAGGATACTCTTGCAAAATTTTTCCAGTTTTTTGGTTTAGCCAACTATAAAGTGATCGATTTACTCCTTGATACACTTATTCAATGGTGTTCGGACTCTTCTAGCTCCATTATCATTCTATTCAGTTCTCTACCATCATGGCATCAGAGGTCTCAGGCACATCTGGTGGATCAGGGTCTAGTGCTAGTGTTCCGATGAGGAGCTATAACTTGCAGGGAAAAGAACATTTTGAAATCCGAAAATTTGATGGCACAAACTTTGCTCTATGGAAGAAGCAGATTAAAGATGTGGTTATTCAAAGGAGGCAATGGAAGCCAATAAATGGGATTTCAAAGAAGCCTACAGACATGCATGATGATGATTGGGATGAGTTAGATGAAATGGCCAATTTTACCATTCGCTTAATGTTTACTTTACAGTATTAGGCTGTCAAAGTGCAGAGGAGCTTTGGAAGAAGTTAGGCAATACATATGAAAAAGAGACGACATCAAATAAAGTGTATCTGATGAGAAACTTATATGACCTTCGCATGAAAAACATAGATAGTGTTGCTGCTCATCTAAATGATTAATTTGATGCTATATTCTCCCAGTTACAGGCTCAAAAAATGGATATGGATAATGAAACAAAAGCAGTATTGCTATTATGCACCTTGCCATCATCATGGGATATATTTTGCACGACTATTAGCAATAGTGCACCTAGTGGTTAACTAGTCTATGATGACATATGTGGAGCACTTCTGAGTGAGGAGATTTGTAGAAAATCTATGGTTGGAACTTAGAGTGGAGATGCATATAATGTTCGTGATTCTTACCAAGGAAGAATCAGCACCGTGGTAGGAGCAAGAACAAGGAAAAGAATGGTCAACGGAATAAGACTAGAAGTAAATAAAGGAAGAGGGATATCAAATGCCATTGTTGTCATAAGAAAGGACACATGAAGCAAGACTGTTATGCATTAAAGAATGCTAAAGGTAAAGGACATAATGTTGATGGGCATGTTAAACAGTTACCTGCACCATCTACTTCGACTATGAAGATTGAAGAAATTAATGCTATTTCTGATGATGCTGATGTTTTGACACTTGATAGTATTGTGCCAAGTAAGGCTCTTATGCCTGGTTTTCTTTCCCACATGTGGTTGCTAGATTATTGTGCTTCTTTCCATGTGACACCACACAGAGAATGGTTCTCTAGTTATGTAGCAAAGTCTCTTGGTACCGTGAGACTTGGTGACTCTTACCAGTGTGATGTTGTGGGGATTGGAGATGTGGTTGTGCAGTTCATTGATGGTTCAAAATTTACTATGCATAATGTACGCCATGTACCTCAGTTATCACATAGTTTAATGTTAGTTGGTCAACTTGATGACCTTGGTTACAAGGTGATCTTCTATGCTAAGTCCTTTCGTATATCAAAGGGCAATCTGGTTATTGCAAAAGGAAGCAAAGTTGGCTCACTTTATCCTTTATTTGTATCACAAAAAGAACACTTGTTAGTTGTTATTGAAAAACCTATGGCTTGTATTTGGCATGGTTGTTTGGGCCATATATCTCGTAGTGGAATGGAAAATCTTTCTCGTTTTAGCTACTTACCCGTGTTATCTTTCTTTGATTTTTCATTTTGTGAGCATTGTCAATATGGAAAGAAAACCAGAAATGTGCATAGAACGCACATTGACTCTTCTATTCAGCATTTAGATCTCGTTCATACAGATGCGTGTGGTCCTATGCCCACTAGGTCCTTAGGTGGTTCTCTTTACTTTGTCACTTTCATAGATGATGCTACTAGAAAAATCTGGGTATATCCTATCAAATTGAAGGATGAGGTATTCCCTACTTTCAGAAAATGGCTTGCTTAAGTTGAGGAACTAAGCTTAAGGCTTTACGTTCAGATAATGGGGGTGAGTATATCGCACATGAATTCAGCCTTTTCTGTCAGTCTAGAGGGATTCGTAGAGATCCTTATACCCCAGTATAGAATGGCGTAGCTGAGAGGATGAATAGAACTATTCAAGATAGAGTAGTTTTACCGTTGCATCATGGAAACCTCTCACAAGGCTTTTGGCCAGAAGTAGTATTGTCTGCAGTTCATGTGATTAACCCTTCACCTAGTAGTGCCAAAGGTTTGAAAGTGGCACAAGCATTATGGACAAGGAAGCCACCATATTATGATAATCTTAGAGTTTTTGGGTGCAAAGCATATGTTCATATACCCAAGAATCTTAGACAAAAGTTAGACCATAAGTCAAAGAAATGCATTCTTCTTGGATATGGTCGAGAAGGATAATTTGGATATTGCTTATGGGATCTCACAAGAGAAGCTTATGATAACATAGAATAAACTAAGAAGATTGTAGGAACATTTGAAGAAGGTGAAGAAAAGCACATGTATATAGGAAACAATTTAAGTGACGAAGAACAAGAGTTGGTTGAGTTGAAGGGAATATAGATATGTGTTCGCTTGGAGCTACAAGGATTTAAAAGGAGCAGATCCTGACATTTGTTAACATAGGATCCCATGACACTAGAAGCCAAGGCATCTAAATAGAAGCTTTACACTTACAATGACAATTATGCAACTAAAATAAAAAGACGAAATCTATCAGTTGATTGAAGTGGGATTTATGTACAAAATAGAGCATATAGAATGGGTATCCCCAATCGTCGTAGTCCCCAAGAAGAATGGGAAGTTATATTTATGCATTCACTTGAAGAAAGTTAACGTTGCTACCATATGAGATAGCTATCTGCTACCAATCACTGATCACTTGAAGAAAGTTAACGTTGCTACCATATGAGATAGCTATCCGCTGCTAATCACTGAGCACTTGTTGGAAGGTGTAGTAGGCAAAGAAGTCCACATCTTCCTAGAAGGTTTTTCGGGTTATAATCAAGTAGCCATTGTCCCTGAAGACCAACATAAGACAACTTTTTCCACTGAATGGAGTATCTTTGCATTATGTGTGATGTCATTTGGGATCACAAATGCACGTGCTACCTTTCAATGCTTAATGTGTCATCCGTTTAAGAGCTTCCTGAGGAAGAATTTAGAAATCTATCTAGATGAGTTTTGCCCCCATTCCCACATATGACAAACCCACATCCTAGAGCTTAGGCATATCTTTAACAAGTGCATAGAATATCAAGTGTTCTTGAACCCAGAGAAATCTATCTTCATGGTCAGAAAAGGTAAAATTTTGGGCCATATTCTATCAAACAATGGTGTATCTATAGATAAGGATAAGGTGAGAGCTAAACCCGAGTTACCCAAGCCTAGGATGGTCAAGGATAAAAAGTTAAAAAGTTTAGACATTATTTGCTTGCAAATAATTTTAAGTTCTTTACGGATCACCAAGCATTACTCTACTTAGTAAACAAGCCTTGTAATGTGGGCAGATTAGTAAGATGGTTTCTCTTACTAATGGAATATGATTTTGAAGTGGTAGTCAAAAAAGGAAAGACTCACCTTTGGGTTGATCACCTTTCACAATTTACTTCTAGAGAACCCCCATAAAGACTATTAGATGAACTTCCTGATGCTTATCTACTCAATCTAGAAGTAGTTCTAGATTGGGCTAGACGACTTGTGCCTATTCTTGCGTATGAACAATTCAAATTGTCCTATCTATAGAGAAATGTCCACCTCCAACACTTGAGTGTGCAACCTCCAATAGTGGTAGATAATCATCTTCATAAACATAAAGACATATGAAGTTATCCTTGCCTCACTTGTATAGCTTATTGCCAATAAAAGAATAGTCTTAAATTTCTTCTTGTAAAGCTCTTTATTTGGTATGTTCATATACATAGGATAAGTGCTAGATTTTGTTACCGTTAGTGTCCATGTGAAAGGCCAAATGGCCACTCGACACTTCTTTGTATATGTTCTTTAATAAAACATATAGTGGCTTGGTCAGTCATTAACTGTAAGTTCGACCGCATTTGTAAGACCTAAGAAGTCATTCTTTGTGCTCCCTGTGTACTGTGTTTTCTACGTACTCTACAGCCTCTGTGTGGAGTACTATGTGCGGCCTTAGGAGCTCATTTTTCTACTCCAAGCGTATCGTCACAAAGCTCTCGAGAAGGAGAGAGCATTGTGGTGCATCACCATTGAATCATTTCACTAGTATTAGAGCAGCTCGAGGCAAAAGCTTTGTTGCTTTTGTGCGAGCGAACCGAGCACCCCCCCAAGGCTTACGACTAAGGCGGCGACCAAGGCATAGACCTTGGAATACCTTGTCATCCGAGTCATTTTTGGCACCGTTGGCTTCACGCGAGGGAGGATCTCAACGATCAAGGAATATAGAGGTTTCCGATACTTCTCGGGAGGTCACCCATCCTAGTACTGTTCCCCCCAAAGCTCGCTTAACCATGGCAATCTCTTGCCACTAAGCTACACTCTTGTGGTGTCTGAAGAAGGGGAAAGACTAAGGTTGACATTATCTTGAACATGTTTTGGTCCTTCAAAGCTTCATCCTTTGCTTTCAAAGCCTATTTTGGAAGCATTTTTGGGGTGTCTTTTGGAGCCATTTTGGAGCACTTCTGTACATAGTTCTCTTCACACAGGTCCAAGAACATCAAGAAGAGTGTTCTTTGTACTTCTCCGATAATAAATATCAACCTTTGGGGCTGTTTTCAGCCACACTCATAAAACTACAGGTTTCTTGAAAGGTTTGAGTTTTGGTGGGAGTGGCTGTTGCAAAATTTATGCATGTTTTTTGAGCCTAAAATATCAGAGTTGACAGACACTTGCAGGTGTTATTGGCTAGTTTTTTGGGCTATATATTCAACCTTTTTTGTGTATATATTGAGCACATACACACCATGTACGCTTTTGTGGATATCGCTTATGTACATCCATGTGGTCATTGATATAGCGGTTACGTTCTTTGCATAAAGCCTTTTACGTTTGATAAAGAGGGTCATGGTAAGGTTTTCTTAACTAGGAGACACCCAGATGTCGGGGTCTCTTAGGTGATGCAGGTGGAAGACTTACCCAGCCTCGCCATAGGAGATGTATGATAGTTGTTCATAGGTGCTCGATAAGCCTAGTTGGCTTCTGTTGGGTAATTGGTTATATGCAGTGGAGTCAGTGATTCACTATGCAGGAAAACATGTCAGTACTTGCAGTTTTATGATATTTTGACACTAGTCATATGCTCATTTTGCAGAGGATACTCTTGCAAAATTTTTCCAGTTTTTTGGTTTAGGCAACTATACAGTGATCGATTTACTCCTTGATACACTTATTCATTGGTTTTCAGACTCTTCTAGCTCCATTATCATTCTACTCAGTTCTCTACCATCATGGCATCAGAGGTCTCAGGCACATGCAGTGGATCAGGGTCGAGTGCTAGTGTTCCGAGGAGGAGCTATAACTTGTAGGGCAAAGACCATTTTGAGATCCGAAAATTTGATGGCACAAACTTTGCTCTATGGAAGAATCAGATTAAAGATGTGCTAATTCAAAGGAGGCAATGGAAGCCAGTAAATGGGATTTCAAAGAAGCCTACTAACATGGATGAAGATGATTGGGATAAGTTAGATGAAATGGCAAAGTCTACCATTCGCTTGCACCTGACAGATAATGTTTACTTTACAATATTAGACTGTGAAAGTGCAGAGGAGCTTTGGAAGAAGTTATGCAATACATATGAAAAAAAGACGGCATCAAATAAAGTGTATCTGATGAGAAAATTATATGACCTTCGCATGAAGGACACATATAGTGTTGCTGCTCATCTAAATGAGTTTGATGCTATATTCTCCCACTTACAGGCTCAGAAAATGGATATGGATAATGAGATGAAAGCAGTATTGCTGTTATGCACCCTACCATCATCATGGGATACGTTCTGGAGAGCTATTAGCAATAGTGCACCTGGTGGTAAACTCGTCTATGATGACATATGTGGAGCACTTTTGAATGAGGAGATTCGTAGAAAATCTATGGTTGGTACTCAAAGTGGAGATGCATATAATGTTCGTGATTCTTACCAAGGAAAGAATCAGCAACATGGTAGGAGCAAGAACAAGGAAAAGAATGGTCAATGGAATAAGAGTAGAAGTAAATCAAGGAAGAGGGATATGGAATGCCATTATTGTCATAAGAAAGAACATATGAAGAAAGCCTGTTATGCATTAAAGAATGCTAAAGGTAAAGGATAGAATGTTGATGGGCATGTTAAACAGTTACCTGCACCATCTACTTCGATTGTGAAGATTGAAGAAATTAATGCTATTTCTGATGATGCTGATGTGCTGACACTTGATAGTACTGTGCCAACTAAGGCACTTATGGTTGATTCGGTGGTTCTCTTTACTTTGTCACTTTCATAGATGATGCTACTAGAAAAGTCTGGGTATATCCTATCAAATTGAAGGATGAGGTATTCCATACTTTCAGAAAATGGCTTGCTTCAGTTGAGACTGAAAAAGGAACTAAGCTTAAGGCTTTACGTTCAGATAATGGGGGTGAGTATACCTCACATGAATTCAACCTTTTTTGTCAGTTTAGAGGGATTTGTAGAGAGTTTACAACTCCTTATACCCCAGTATAGAATGGTGTAGCTGAAAGGATGAATAGAACTATTCAAGATAGAGTAGTCTCTATGTTGCATCATGCAAACCTCTCACAAGGCTTTTGGGCAGAAGTAGTATTGACTGCAGTTCATGTGATTAACCTTTCACCTAGTACTGCCAAAGGTCTGAAGTAGCACAAGAGCTGTGGACAGGGAAGCCACCATATTATGATCATCTTTGAGTTTTTGGGTGTGAATCATATGGTCGTATACCCAAGAATCTTAGACAAAAATTGGACCATAAGTCAAAGAAATGCATTTTTCTTGGATATGGTCGAGAAGGGCCTTTTGGATATCACTTATGGGATCCTGAAACAGGGACAGTGATGAGAAGTAGTGATGTCATTTTCAATGAGTCTAAGATGCATAAACAACCCATTAAGGAGGTTGAAGTGAGAAGAGTGGTGTTTGAGGATACTAGTCCTCCGGTTAGCATGCATAAAAATGCTACACATAGGGATGTTCAAGAGAATGTCCATTCAGATCAGTCTGCACATGTTCTTGTTCAGCAACTATTGAGACGTTCTGCACGTGTCTCACATCCACCTGATAGATATGCTCCAGGTTTAGATTTTGTTATGCTAACAGATGCCGGTGAGCCTTCTTGCTACAAAGAGGCTATGCAGACAGAGGATCATGTTAAGTGGGAGCGTGTCATGAAGAGTGAGTTGGATTCTATTTACAAGAATGGTACTTGGAATTTAGTACCTTTGCCAAATGGCAAGAAAGCTTTACCATGTAAATGGGTATATAAGCTGAAATTCACATCAGATAGTGCTTCTCCAAAGTATAAAGCACGACTTGTTGCAAAGGGTTTTAAGCAACAACATGGTGTTGATTTCGAGACTCTGGGGGGTCACCCATCCCAGTACTTAAAAATTCTACTATGTTCTTGCTCCATGAAGGACATGCATATACACAACACAAAGTGTCATGGTTAGTTGTGGGAATGACTTGGTAAGTAGAATAAGCATCGACATAGTCATGTATTGTTCATTCCATGTGTGGCCAATATATTTATTGTCTTTGCATGCTTTTCAAATTCCTTGATTTTGAAAGATGCCTACCAAAAGCATCCACATGAGCCTCTACTACAAGCATTTGATGCTCATCTTTAGGCACACAACAAGAAAGCACGTTGTTTGTCTCTCTATGATGTAAGATACCAACAATGATGTGAAATTTCTTTGCATTCATTATTCCTCTTTAGTGAACAACAAATATGGGTGGACTAGCCCAAAAGATAAAATAGGTATTATTGACCTAACCCATTTTGATACCATCTCAATGTTAAAAAATTAAGTGTCTTGTAAGTCATCATTTATTTCTTCATGAGGGTTAGTACTATTTATTCTTGATAAATGATTAGCTATGATGTGTGTGCTTCCCTTTTTTACTACCACTTCAGAATCATACTCCATAAGTAGAAGGAACCATTGTACTAACTTGCCAATAGCACAAGGCTTGACACATAAAGCCTGCTAAACATAAGTGTGGACATCTCTGGCTATCCAGGCCACCAAAATGTTCTTCTAACAAGATGTATGGTCTTGTCAACACCTGGATGTCCTACACAAGGCACATCAGAACTATCATGCATGATTTTTCGTCTCAAATCCCGAGAATCTGGTGTGCAAACCTTTCCTTTCTATCTAACTATTCCATTTTCCTCTCAGAACGTGGAACACGGAACGGAGTCCGTTCCGCGCTAGGAGAAGAAACAGTTGAAACTGTCCCATCTCCTATAATAGAGTCATCACTGATGGCTTAAATGTGGATCTTCCACCTGCGCTTACTTTATCTCTTGAAGCAATGAGCTTTCTAAAACTGTAAAGCTCATTTGATACATTATCCGTTTATAATGCATCATCAACTATATTCTCTATCCTCTTCTATACAGGATTTCCATGTGAAACTCCTATATGAGCTCAACCCAACAAGCCTGACTGCCTCGAAGATCTGGCTGACTAAAAAAAAAATACTTAGTGTATGGTGATCTGTGTATACCTTAAAGTCTATACCATAAAGATAGTGTCTCTAGACTGTAAGTGCATACACCACCACATACAACTCCTGTTCATGCACTGGCCTGCCATCTTGGCTCAAAACTATCCTATGGCTTATGCCACTAGCATCTGTCTCTAACTCAAAGGGTTTCTGTGGGTCGATCACTTTGAGTATAGGAGCCTCTGAAACAATGTGTTTCAGAGTATCTAAAACTATCTTGCTACTCTTGCTTCCATGCAAAGAAACCTTGCCTTGAAGCAAGTTCATCATAGGCATTGCCATTAACGAATAAAAAGAAATGAATTTCCGATCAAAATCGGAACATCCTAGAAATGATCATAATTGCCCCTCATCCTGGGATGTAGGCCAAAATAACATAACTGAAACCTTCTTGGGATCCATCTGAATCCCATCAGTAGATACGCTCAATTATGAAATCTATTTTATGAAATACTCTAATCTCTTACTCTAATCTCATGGTAGCCACTTATGAAATCTATTTTACTAAATACAACGGCTCCACCTAGAGTGTCTAAAAGATCATTAATCCTGGGCATATGATACCTGTGTCTGATAATAATCTTATTGAGTGCTTGGTAGTCCATGCACATCCTATCAGAAGAACTGGTGCTGTAAAGGGTGATAGCTAGGTCTAATCAGCCCTTTTAATAATTCTTTCAAGGACAACTCTTGGAATTCTGCTCTCACTGTCATTGAAATTGATGAAGCATTCCAACTAGAGTCTCCATGACTATATGAATCCATCATACTACACAATGAATACATACAATATAGAAAATAAATAAACTCACAATCAATTTTAAGCAACTTAGTAGCATTTACTAATCACATCTCTTGGAGATCTGATTCTCCACGGATCAGTAGTCGTCTCCCCTCATGCTCAAATGATCACTTTACTTAGGCACTATTTATGATGCACTATACATAGAAATATCAAACTTGCTTTTCAACTTGTCTTCCATTTGGAACTCACTTTCTTACTTGTAGACCTGGCATTGTTATATAAGCACTCCCTGTTGGAGACAACCATTGCCTTGTCTAATAAATGCAAACCATGCCTTGCTATATAATTTTGTCTCTCATCCTGCTAGGGACTTATACTATAGTCTTGCCTAGTTTACTCTTTGCAAACCTTGCCTTTCTGTATGTCTTGGCCACTCTTGAGTATCTGACCCACACACTTGCCTTGCTTGCTCACTACAAACCTTGCCTCTCTGAGTATCTTAGCCATTCTAGAGGTCTTGGCCTACAGACTTGCCTTGCTTGCTTAATGAAGATGAATCCACCTAGGATCTCAATTATGCACTTTTAGATAGGTAAATAGAACTATCTGATCTACCCATACTAAACTATTATAGAATCAAGATATGATTCCTACGATAAAGTTAGGAACTCGAAAATCTATGTCTCAACCTCCAAATCTAGGAAGTTCTTACATAACTTTTCGTGTACTATTTCTAACTATGGCATTCTAATCAAACTTGATTGACTCTTTGTATTCCACAAATATGAAGTTGAGACTTCTTGTAAGTGTTCTTCGAGTTCTTCAGAGCATGTAAGAAATTTTGGGCCATCTTCGTCATCCTCACGGAGCGTTTCTCTTGGCGTTCGTGCTCTTGGAGAAGTTCTGGAATTTTTCGCGTCGACCTTCGCCTATGATTCGTGAAGTGTTTTTTTTTTCCCCTAGAAGCGAGCACAAAGGACCCGCTTGTATACTTCACATACAGCGTCACACGTTCTGAAGAGTCTAAGTTGATGCTCTGAGCGCTTGCCCCGTGAATATCTCCGAAAATCCCGCTGCCTTGCTCGCGTAGATGATGGGAAACTCCGCCGTGAATGTTATGTATTGTTGCTTGCGCATCTTCCCAAGTTTCCGGGCGTCCACAGGCAACCACCACAGGGCCGCAAGACTCCCAGTTTCTTCGGTTGATCGAGGTCTTCTGAGGCTTAATGTAGCCGCTGCTTTAGATAACAAGATATGTGGGATTATTCTTCTGCGCGTCCCTCCGAGAAAAATCGATTTTAGTGCTCTTCTTCGAATATTGCATGCATATATGGGACTATTCC
The DNA here is from genome assembly GCA_020310875.1 of Ceratopteris richardii. Taxonomy (NCBI): domain Eukaryota; kingdom Viridiplantae; phylum Streptophyta; class Polypodiopsida; order Polypodiales; family Pteridaceae; genus Ceratopteris; species Ceratopteris richardii. The sequence continues at coordinate 103,332,570 of CM035433.1, read as the reverse complement.
TCTTGCCATACGCTGTTCTCAGAAACGAAGTCTTCAGAGATAGGCCCACTCGACTGAGTTTGTAAAGCCATAATCAAAGAAGAGTGTTGAAGTTTGCCATATCTCTTCAACAATCTTCTTTCAAGTAATGTTTTGAAGCATAACCTTTTTGGAGCAACTTGGAAAGCTATTTCGATGGAGTATGGACCATCTTCAGTACCTATACACACCTGCGAATTACTTTATGAACCTCTAGATAAGTATCTTATTGATTTATATGCATTGTTGCTCTCTTTTCGCACCACTTTGCATATCGAACGTGAAATTTTTCATAGCACCTAGACTATATGCGTAGTTTAGACGCGAGTTCATGTTGTGCGGTGCATGTATTTTTCTTGCAGGGAAAGGTAAGTATTTTTCTTGCAGGTTAGCAAGGAGAATAAAATAAATTTGTCAGGGTGTGTATCCCCTTTTGATCTATTTGTAGATAGATTGTGCCTATCGGCTCTGATACCAATTGTAAGAAATTGCTTGAATGATGTGTGTGACTCTCCTCCCATCCATATATACCCTCCTGTACTCTAAAAATAGCAATGGTATACTCTAAAAATAGTAATGATCTGGAATAGTCTAGTGTGAACATGTGGCCATCATGCAACACTTATTCCCATTACTACCAAAGCAGTTCCCATTACTACCAAAGTACCTTAGGGTATCCCCCGAGCTTGGGACCTTGGCTAGCTGGCCCTTGTCCCTCACACACATGGATTGATCCCTATGGATCAAATAGACTAATCCCTGTGGATCAATGATCCCTGTGGATCACATGCACTGATCCTTGTGGATCAATGTCTAATAGTTGGCAATTTTCCTATGCAATTAGGAAGTCCATGTTGCCCTCATTTGTAGTTTTTTCTAAGATGCAACCAATTGCAAAATAATATCCAGTAGAATCGATTGTTCCAATCCATGGTCCTCAAAATTGTTGTTGATATGAGACATCTTTAGAGTGCTTGGAAAGATCTTTCACACTTTGTTCACTTGAAATTCTTCAAAAGCCCATACATCAGATTAACAATGGTTGCATACATGTGTATGAACCCTCTATATAACCAATATTTCAAAGCTTGGACTAATTTGACACTTCATGGTCTCAAAAGTTACGTGATTGCTCTCACTTTCTCCTCATTTATTTACATGCCATTATTAGAGACTATGTGCCCAAGGATTATACCTTGGTGGACCATGAAAACACACTTTTCAAGATTTAAGCACACTTTACACAAGTGACATTTATCAAAAGTCCATCTCAAGTCCAAAACATGTTTCTTTTCATTCATTAAAGGATGTACGTAAGTCATTGAGATATACTTCTAGGGATATGTGAAGAAATTCCTTGAAGAGATGGCACATTAATCTTTGAAACGTGATCAAGGAATTTGTAAAACCGATTGGCATTAGTAAAAAAGCAAGTATGCCCCATTCAACTGCAAAGGTGGTCTGATATCAATCCTCTTCAACAATAGGCACTTGACTATAACTAAAGAACACATCTAATAAGTTATGCACTTCATGACTATCTGCCCTTTCTAACAAATGGTTTGCTATTGGTAATGGATAGCTATCTCACATAGTGGTTGTGTTGAACTTTTTGAGATTAACGCAAAATCTAAGTTCTCCATTCTTCTTTGGAACCACCACTTTAGGTGAGACCCATTGGTTGTGCTTGATTTCATTCAAGAGTACCTCATTAAATCTTTGTCTCTTTTTCATGAACTTAGTGCTAAGGATGTAAGGTTCATGTAACCTTACCCCTATATTCATATACATATATCTTTTATAGAGTGTGTAAGAAAATAATAGCACAATGGAATAGACCTGTAGACAGAGTTGAGAGAAAAATGCAAACAAAGATAGATGCAGACTAAGAGATAGAGAACCCAAATTCTCGTACTGCTGAGCGTAATGTAGTTACAATGATGGTGCTGTCCACCCGTGTGCTCCAAATGTGGAGCTTAGATGGTGACCTAGACAGACTCTAGATGAAGGGCTTACTAGTGCGCAATGCTATGTAAAGCTCAACCTGGGCCGTGCTTATATAGCTTTTACAAGGCAGTTCGGTATAGATAAACGTAGTCGAGAGATACAAAATAGTTGGTAAAATATATGATCTGGCATCTATTCTCTATGATGGCCTCGGTCCATCTATAACCTATTGTAGTGACTGTGGGGTGGGGTTTGTAGAACCATACAGCTGCCTCACCCAACGTGGCAATGGCTTTTCACTTGGATGTCGGTAGGTTGGTGATTTTCAGACTCATCATCTGAAGATGATGCTTCCTTCTCTTGTGTAGAAGGGATAGCTCTTGGGCCAGGTTCATAGTGGATTGCCCCTTCACCTGAAGATAAAGTGAAAGCTCTCTTTTCCTCCTCCACTGCATGTGGATGCTCCTCCTTAAACACCACATCACGACTCACCATGATCTTCTTAGCCTCAAGGTCATAAAGCTTATAAGCCTTCTTATCTTCATTGTACCTTAGGAAGATATATTTGATGCTTTTTGGTTGAAGCTTGTTTCTCTCCCTATCTGGAACATGTACATAACATTCACTTCCAAATAAATGAGAAACATAAGGCTTTTTACCAATGTAGGCTTCTTGTGGAGTCTTTCCATCAAGTGCCTTGGTGTAGCTTCGATTCAAGATGGAGACAACAATGTTGACAGCCTCTACCCAAAATTGATTAGGCAAAACCTTTCCTTTCAACATGCACCTTGCCATCTCCATGATGGTTCGATTCTGACGTCCCCCAACACCGTTGTGTTGAGGACTATGTTCCACTATGAGTTGATGCTTGATTCCCTTACTCTTGCAGAAATGTTCAAATTTTGTTGATGTAAACTCACCACCACCGTATGTCCTAAATTTCTTCATCTTCCTCCCTATTTCAGTTTCAACCAACTGAAGCCATTCTTTAAACTTACCAAAAGCTTGAGCCTTATCGTGAAGGAAGTACACCCACATCTTCTTGCTATAGTCATCGACAAGTAACATGAAGTAGGAAGATCCACCCAAGGCCTATGTAGGCATTTTTCCGCACAAGTCAGCATGCACCAACTCTAGAGGATAGCTTGCCCTGTTCTTGCTTTCTTGTGGAAACACCTTCCTCTGTTGCTTGCCCATCATGCAAGCATCACATGGTTCCTTCATTTCTACAATCGATGGTAGGTGTACAACCATACCCCTATGATGCATCTCCTTCATTACAGGGTATCAAATGTGACTGTAAGCTTACTTGTGCCCACATTTGTAGTGGCTGTAAGTGCACACAACTCATACAAGTTGTTCCTCCTTATGCCAGTCCCAACAATGTTGTTGTCACTATCCATAATCTTAGCTCCTGTCTTATTGAAAGATACTAGATGACCTTGATCAGTTATAGAAGCTATTGAAAGTAGATTTCGTTTTATTTGTGGAACATGCAACACATTTGAAAGCTTTTCGATATCGCCATTATTCTTAATGAAAGAAACCGTACGTTTGCCTTCTACAGGACATCTTGCATTGTTCCCTACCTTTACTGTGATGGGTTCCTTTAGAGGGTATAAGGAACTGTAAATGACTTTTCTGCTCATCATGTGATGAGATGCACCACTGTCCAACACCCATGAGTCATCTGTTCCTGAATCTCCAGCCAAGGAGCACACCTCCTCTATTGTAACAAATAACTCAAGCTCTATTTCTGTTGTGTTGGCAGACTCCTTACCCTTGCCACCTTTTCAAGATCCACTCTTCTTGTAGTCTTCTTGATGCGACAATCTTGGATTCTATGTCCTTTCTTCTTGCAGTGGAAACACTCTCCTTTGAACTTCTTTTTGTCTCCATCTTTTGAAGCGTCTGCTTTGGATCCTTTGGCATTTAATGTGAATGCACCATCTCCTTTGTTGCCACCACTCCTTGCCTTGAGCTGCAACTCCTCCTCCATGAGTAAGGCATTGAATTCTTCAAAAGTTAGTGGTTGAGGTCTGATTTGAGTATTAAGAGCAGATACCAAACCATCAAACTTAGGTGGAAAGATTCAAAGACAACGCCGAGCTAGCTCCTCACTTGACTTTTGAAGACTTGCTCCCGCCATTTGATCTCGTAGATTCTTTATGCGAGTGATAAACACCTCTGCAGTCTCCCCATCAACAAACCGTTCTGCTACTGGCTAATTCTCCAAGTTCTAAATCCGTGTCTAATTACGAGTTTCATATTGATTTCTCAATATGTTCCATGCTTCACATGCCTTCGTAGTATGCTGAATGAGAGCTAGAACACTATCAGAAGTACTTGTAACTAGAGCACATAATGCATTTACATTTCTACATTTCCAAGCACGTAGAAGATTGGCATAAGGAGGAATCATTTGACTAGGATTATTTGGATCAGGTCTTTCTTGGGGCTCATGATCAGTCCCAAGAACAATCTCCAAAAGCTCATATGAATCAAGGATAGAAGTGATTTTAACCTTCCAAAAGGTGTAGGTTGTACCATCAAGTTTACCTTCTGTGAAGGTTGGTGGTTGTATGCACAATGTTGGGATGACCGGCATCATTGATGCTCCTGCTTGTGCACCACCTACTCCTGTTGATGAACCACCTTGATTCCAGTCGTAGATGATGACACACCGCTTGAAATCTTCTGTATGCCCACGACCAGAAGTCATACCATCTTGGCCCTACGGGCTGGAGGGATAGCCCCCTTGGACCTCGCAAAAGGGGGCAAGCCCCCCTCTGCACTCCCCCCATTAAGGTTCTATGGGGAAACTACGCGATTCCATAGGGCCTTTATTTTCACCTTAAATGGAAACCCAATGGCCCGGAAGTTTATGCCCTACGAGATATGCGTGATGTGAGGAGATATGCCCTACGAGATATGCGTGATGTGATTTATGCATATAGATATGCAGATGTGATCCTATTGAGGATAGATTATTGTTTTTAGTCTCTTATACATTATTAGTCTCTTGGCTTGTTAGCATGGCCTTCTTGATTTGATGGCACTGATTTCTTGAGATGGAAAGATCAAATATGGCATACATTGGTTTGTGCAAGGTTACACATGTGTGCATAGAGATTTCATAGAGGCCTCACAACATGCCCGATCATGTATGGAGGGATATGGATGCATTGGCAACTCCACTATCGGTTTATAGCTTGTGGATTCTATATGCGAGTTTGTTATGTATTAGGAGATGAGTAGTGCATTATGCACATACTATATGATATGTATGTGAGTCCATTGATTCATGTGAGAGTTAGATCACATTGACAGCTTTGATGTTGGCTGTGTGGTCATGAGAGACATACTCGATGACATTGCTTCAAGTAGATGCATCGATGACATCAGAAATATGCATGTGGTGCTAGTCAGGTAGTGGTTTTAGGAGAGCTTATGGTGGTTGATTATGCCAATGATGGTGATGTCAATTTCTCTTATGATTCATGGCAAGATTCCTCTTGTTCATGTTAAAAATAAAGAAGCAAGATCATATATATTTCACAAAAAGGATTTTCTTAAAAAAGAAGACAAATAAAAAAATGAAAAATGAAAGCATTTACTTCAACAAGTAGTGGAGGCCAAAAGAGAATCAATCAAAAGAAAATCAAATCCAAAGAGAAGAGTAGCTACTAAAAGTAGTGGAGGAGTTATGGAGAAGAGCTCTTAAACTCATCATGAGAGCTCATGGTCATTTGGCTACAAAAGAGGCAAGGGAGGACACTCAAGAATAGATGAAGAAGGCATTGAAGTCCCCTTGCAGGTAGTTCATTTGGTTTCAATCTCTTTAGTCTATGATGACTATGTCTAGTCGCATACCAATTTCTGGGTAGCTTGATTGTGAGATTCATACCTCTCAATATATGTATCCATTTTTAGAGTTTAAATATTCGTTGGAAAGCTTATCTTGACTAATTCCTCTATCTGGGAGAATTTTATCAATTCTTTTATGGTCTGTAAATTAATTAGTTTTTAGTGAAGTCTAGTTTTTAGTCCAATCATGTGGTAGGAAATGTGGCCCTCCTATCAGATTTAGAAGATCCAAGGAACAAGCATGAAGTGTAGATAGGTGATGATACAAGGCATTTTGTGGAAAAGATAGGAAATGTGAAAGGACCTGATGAAAATATTAGCCTATTTAGCCAGGTACTCTATGTCCCTACCATCACAAAGAACTTGATAAGTGTAGGACAAATTGTGGAAAAAGGCCTACACGTTAGGTTCACAAAAGCAGGAGCATTTGTTGAAGATCCAAGTCAAGGATTTAAGAGAATTACAAAAGGTGAAAAGACAGGTATATTGTTCACATTTGAATTACAAGACACCAGAAACATTGCTCTCTTTAATTATGGTAGTTAGACACTCACAAAATTGGAAGTATGGCACAAAAGGTTAGCACATATTGGTGAAAGATCATTAAAGCAAATTTGCAGGGACCAAAGTGTACTTGGAATCCCTAACTTGTCAAAACAACACATGATTTATAAGTGTAGTACATGTTAATTTGGAAAGTCTCACATGTTACCATTCATGAAGAAAAGATATATTCATGAAGATCTCTTGGATTTGGTTCATACAGATGTATGGGGACCTAGCAAGGATGATTCAATATCTAGATCAAGGTATTATGTCTCCTTCATTGATGATTGCTGTAGATGGACTATATTATACTTTATGAAACAGAAAGATGAAGCCTTTTCATGCTTCAAAAGATATTTGGCTCTTGTGGAGAATCAAATAGGTAAGACATTAAAAAAGCTAAGGTCAGATTGAGGGGGAAAATACTTCTCCCATGAATTTGACTCCTTTCTTCAAGAAAGAGGAATTACAAGAAAGATCACTACAAGGTACAATCCTGAGCAAAATGGAGTGTCAGAAAGAAGGAATAGGACAATTGTTGAGGCTGCAAGGTCTATGCTAAATGAGAAGCACTTACCTAATTAATTATGGGTTGAGTTTGTATCCACAGCCACTTATTTGATTTACATGTTACCTTCAAAGTCACTTGATTGCATGACACCATATGAGTTTTGGAATGGAAGAGTACCAAGCTTGGATCATTGTAAGATTTTTGGATGTATTGATTATGCTCATCTTCCTTCACAGGTTAGAGGCAAGATGGATCCCAAAGTAGAAAGGTGTGTATGGATATGACAACAATCAAAAGCACTATAGATTATACAATCCAACAATCAAAGGATTCTTGGTGAGTAGAGATGTAGTATTTGATGAGAATAGTTCTTCGTATGAAGATTCATGTAGAAAGGTCAACTTATCTTATGATCTTGAAGAAGATTTTCCAAAACTTGTTAAGGATAATAGTCCTAAAATTGAAGAGCGAGATACCTCAAAAGATGATGAAGCAACTTAGTATGAAAAACTAAAAATGTGGAAGTCTAAAGGTAAAGCAAAAATCCAGGAACTTGGATAAGGGGCAGAATCATCACATCATGGCGTAAGAAGGTCCATGAGGGAGAAAAGAAAACCAGAAAGGTATGGGTTTGATACTTCTCTAGTCATTAAACATTCAATCTATCTAACACAGGACATAAATCAAGAGGAACCCTCAACATTTGAGGAAGCAAAGAAGAATGAGAATGGAGGCATGCAATGGAAGAAGAAATTGATGCGCTTGAGGAGAATAACACTTGGGAGTTGGTTCTCAAGTCTCCATCAATGAACGTGATAGGCTCAAGATGGATCTACATATTGAAGAAGAACTCACATGGCTCCATTAGTAGGCACAAGGCAAGGCTTGTGGCAAAAGGCTTTTTGCACAAACTGAGGGAATCGATTATGAGGAGACCTTCTCTCCTGTGGCAAAGATGCCTACAATTAGGGTTTTTCTTAGTATTGCCTTTTCCAAGAATTGGAAGATACTTCAATTGGTTGTAAAAAATGCATTTCTTAATGGATGGATAACAGAAGAGGTATACATGGCACAACCACCTGGTTTTGAGAATCACATATATCTTGATTCTGTGTGTAAACTTACTAAAGCTTTATATGGACTCAAACAAGCCCAAAGGGCTTGGGATCACAGGCTTGTCTCATTCTTGCAGGACAAAGGATTTCAACCTAGCAAGGCAGATCCATCACTATTCATAAAAAGGAGTAATTCTGAAGTCATCTATTTGTGTGTGTATGTGGATGATATTATACTAACAAGAAATGATGCAGATGGAATCAAGAAAGTGAAAGAGAAGATGAAAGAAGAGTTTAAGATAAGTGAATTAGGGTCACTCACATACTTCCTAGGATTGGAAGTGGTGTACAAGGATCATGGTCTATATCTTACTCAAAGAAAGTACATTAAAGACTTTTTGACAAAGTTCAAAATGCACAATTGTAGGATTGCAGGTATTCCAATGGAGGTTAATCATAAATTGAGCTCACATGAAGGTGAACTCATAGAAAATGTGACAGATTATCAAAGCCTTGTGGGTAGCTTGAACTATGCCACATTGACAAGGGTAGATATATGTTATAGTGTGAGTGTGCTAAGTCAATTTATGCACACACCCAAGAAACCTCACATGGAAGTTCCCAAGAGGATACTCAAATATCTCAAAGGGACCATGAATGAGAGGTTATACTACCCTTATATATCTGATTTAAGTTTGAAATTATTCTCTGATGTAGATTGGGCTGGCTCCAATGAAGACAGAAGGAGCACCTCAGGATATCTTACCTTTAAAGGTTCAAAACTTGTCTCATGGTCATCCAAGAAGCAACCCACAGTTGCGCTCTCTTCCACTGAAGTTGAATACAGAGGTCTTGCCATAGCTACTCAAGAAGCAATGTGGATGAAGACACTATTCACAGATCTTGGATTGGATTGGAACTCCAAATAGTTTTGGTGACAACATGAGATCTATTCACTTGACTGCCAATCCAATTTTTCATGCAAGGACTAAAAATATTGAAGTACATTATCACTATATAAGAGAGAAGATTGTGAGCAAGGAAATTCAGTTAACTTATGTGTCAACCCATCAACAATGTCCAAATATCTTAACCAAGGCACTAGATGGAACCAAACCCAACAAATTTAAAGGTATGATTGGCTTGCAGGTAATCTTGGAAGATTGAAGACCTCAAGCTCACTTGACTTGATGGGGAGCTATTGGAACAAGTCCTTGGCAAGTCTAAGTAGTGGCTTGAGCCATCCAAAGACATATAAATTTAAAGGAAATGTCAATCCTTTGTAGAGTTCACTTGTGAACTCACGAGGTTCTACTTGATGTAAACGTGAAAGCATCTAAAGTGGTTGATTCCACTTGATGAGTAGGAAGGAGAAAAGCCATGAATTTATGATTGATTGAGTAGGAGAATCAATCAATAAAAGATTGGAGAGTGATTTTAGGGAGAGTTTCAAATTCAAATTTAGGCTCCAAACGTCACTATATATACATGGCTTTTAGTTGTTGTTTTTGTACCTCCATGAGCAGGGCTTCATTCCATATCAGAGTGTGGTTTCAAGGCACACATATGTACCAGTAAGTCCATTGCACTTTACAATCAATATACATTCATTTTCATGATCAATTGTGTCCATATCTTCATGCTTTTATGAGTGTATTGTTCACTGCCATATCTCTCAATTTTTTGAGTGATCTTGTAGAGATGATTTGTCTTAGCATGATTCATCATTTTTAGTGATTCAACTTGGAAAAGTTAGCTCTCTGAGATATGTTCATTCGAAGTTGCCTATGTCTCTTTATACTCTACTTCTTTGTTACTACTCTATCAAAATAGTGATTTTCTTAGAGCTTTTTCTCAGTGTGTAGTTGTTCATTTTCTATGATTTAAATCATGTTAGATTCAACATGCTCTCTATTATATGCCTAGAAAATTTCATAAGCATTGAACCTTGGAATCTTGAGATATTAATAGATCTTTTCTCATTAGTCTGAGGACTGCTACAACCCGTGAAAATTGGGAGGATGTTGTGACTTGCTAAGATCTTTTCTCTTCATGTAGTCCATCATTTTTGATAAAATCACTCATGATTGTTTTCTTACTAAGTTAATAAGAGTTCCCCAAAAGGAATTAAGTCAATTGCAATTGTGGCTAGAGAATTGTTCAAAACTCTGAACATGTGTATGAACCAAAATAGCAAGTTTTTTACCCTTGATTCAACTTCTACCTATCTATTTTGATTTATCTTTTTGAGGGTGATTTTCCAAGGTAGATAGGGTGTTTAATACATCCTTTGGGAAGCTAAAAGGGCCCACTACATATACCTGGAGTTTATTTGACTAATGTAGTGCAAAGTTTTTGCAGCACCACTTCATCTTCTCCAAGTTCAAATCCATCTCTTCACACAACCATGAAGTGGTAAGAGGTCATCCAAGATTCAATGATGCTGGACTACATGAGTTTTGTGAAGCATGCCAACTAGGAAAACAAACTCGACAACCATTCAAGAAGAGCAACTATGTGGCAAGGAATGTCCTCGACTTGATACAAACGGATGTATGGGGACCATCACAACAACCATCAATGACTGATAATATATATTTTGTCACTTTTATTGATGATCATTCAAGAAAACTATGGATGTTCTACATAAAACAAAAATCAGATGTGTTCTCTATGTTCAAGAGATTTAAAGCACAGGTAGAAAAGGAAACAAGATGGTACATAAAGACCTTGAGGTCTGATGGAGGAGGAGAATATTTCTCCAAAGAATTTTCATATTTTCTTTATGAAAATGTCATCAAGCGACAATTTACATGTAGGTACACGCCTCAACAAAATAGAATTGCTAAAAGGAAAAATAGACATATCACTGAAGTTGCAAGTTGCATGCTCAATGAGATGAAAGTTCCACTAAACTATTGGGTCGAAGCAACTAGTATGGCTGTTTATTTGATGAACAAGTGCACAATGGCTGGAGTGCATAATTCGACTCTCGATGAGGTTTATTCTGGTAAGGAACGTGATCTTATACATCTCAAAATTTTTGGATGCGTGCATCATGTTCACATTCCTCAAGAACTAAGGACAAAGATGGAGCCAAAGTCAGAAAAATGTATTTTCATTGGATATTACATCAGAGCAAAAAGGATATAGGTGCTACAATCTGGTGACAAAGGAGCTACGAGTCTCGCGAGATGTGGTATTTGATGAGCTAAGACCATGGTTTTGAGACAAAGGGAAAGAGAAGATTCTTGAAGAAGATTGCGAAGATGATGGAGGCGCTATCCAAGAAGAATTTTAGCAAACAAGCACTCAAATGTCAGGTCCAGAAGCTTCAACATCACATGGAGAAAGTTCAACATGGAAGGGGAGACTAAGGAGTCATTCCTCATCACCAACATCAGGTTATGGAAGATTTGAAATTGAAAGTGCTGCCCAAGATAGTGATTCAAACGCAAGTGAAGAAGAGTATGAAGAGGTGATTACACCAAAGGTAAAGCTGAACCGGTTGAAGAAGCAATATTCAAAAGGAAATGAAAGGAGGTCTTCAAGAGCAAGGTATCCAATTCAAAGGTTGAGCTATGATAGTTTTATTGCAAGGCATTTTGCATATATGATGCAGGTGGTCAAAGACAAAGAACCGGATGCATATGAAGAAGCATGTACACAAAAAGAATGGCAGCAAGCTATGCAAGAAGAGATAAATGCTCTCAAGGACAATCACACATGGGAGCTAGTTCCAAAGGCTGAAGGTATGAAGATTGTTCCAAATAAATGGGTGTTTAAAATAAAGAGAAATGTTGATGGTTCTCTAGCTAGGCATAAAGCTATACTAGTAGCAAAAGGATTCAAGTAGACTCATGGCATCGACTATGAAGAGACTTTCAGCCCGGTTGCAAAGATGGGAACAATTAGGACCTTGATTACAGTGAGAGCAACAAGGAAATGGCCGTTATACCAACTTGACATAAAAAATGCTTTTTTCAATGGTGAACTCCAAGAAGAGGTATACATGAGTCAACTGATTGGATTTGAAGATAAAAAGTACCAAATTTTGTTTGCAGATTGAAGAAAGCTCTGTATGGGCTGAAGCAAGCACCACATGCTTGGAACCAAAGATTGGTTGAGTACCTCACAAGGTGTGGGTATAGTCCAAGTAGTGCAGATCCCTCTCTCTACATGAAGAAAGAAGAAGTCATAGAGTAGCTTCCAAGGTAATCATACCCAACTCTTACTCATAAGTTCTAGTGAAATCAAGAAATTCAATAAAACGACCTGCGACAGGTATCGTGAGGATTATCCCGGGGTAAAGAAAGTTTATTTTTGTGATACAGACTGAGGGGAGAGGGTAGATGCACTATAGGAACATTTGTGTGCAATCACAATCCAAAAAATACTAGTCAAAAGTTGAAAAAATGTCAAGTATCGTGTTCTCCCCCGATTGAGATATCACGATACCTGGATATCGTGAACTCCTGAGGTCGAGTATCGTGATATTTGCAGTGGTCACATACCGTGTATCGCTGAGAAACATTCATGACACTAAGAAGATATCGTGTATTGTGTATCATGATTTTTTCGCGATACTTACTGAATATCGTGTATCGTGGAGTTAGCTTTCGCGATACCCGGTAGATATCAAGTATCGTCAGAAAATATTCTCGCGATATTGGACACATATCGAGTATCGAGGAGACCTGAAAACGATACTAGGTGAATATCGAATATCGTAGTAATTCCAAGTATCGTGTATCGTGATTTTTTCGTGATACATGCCCAATATCGTGCATTGTGACTTTCACAAGGTGTCAAGTATCGTGTGTCTAGTTCTAGCCTGATATCGAGTATCGTGTATCATGGGATTATCTCTTGGTGATACCTGTGCAATATCGAGTATCGTGAGGGTCCTTCCGTGATACTTTCTAGATATCGAGTGTCGTGATCTGTCTAGTTGGTCAAATATCGTATATCGTATGGGCTCAAGTATCGAATATCGTGGCATTTTTCCAGTCAGCCAAATATCGAGTATCTTTGTTAGTTTAGTTCTGATGTTATTTCTGATGTTTGGATGAGAACCCTCCCTTGACCCCCCTCTCTCTCACGCTCTCACACATACACACATCTCCACACACACACTCATCTTTGGCATCACTATCCACCTTTTTCACCTTTGTTTTAGTGGTTTCCTTCAAAAGACGGATGGTTAGTGCTTCCTTTCTTCTCCCTCCCTCTCTTCATTTCTAGTAAAATAAAAGAATTTAATTTTTTTGTGGTTTGTGCAATATAAGTTCCTATGAGTTCCTTTTCTCTCTCATTTATATGAGCTTCCAACAGCTTACTAACCCCATAATTTTGAAAATAGTCTTACTCTGGGCATAAAAGTCCTTTGAAGTGTTTGTCACTCTCTTCCCCAACCCCCTTTATTGATTAATTAGCTGGTGGGTTCGAATTTCCCTCTGTCTTGAAGAAGGTTATTATGCATGTGGCATTGGGGGGGGGGGGGTAACTATCCTCTCCTTTGTTGGAGATGTGGGCCATTGAATTTACATCTTGGGGGGAGAGGGAGTTAAGGTTGAGTTTAGACAAAGACGGTGGAACTTTCAAGTATTTTAGCTTAGTTCCAAGCGGAATAGTAGAGAAATATATGTTACCACCTCCTAAGCGTTCACACAAGAGGTTGGAAATATGAAATTGTTATTCTGAACCTCCACCTTATGTGAACAATAGATGGGTGCTCTGCAAGCAGAAGATTAGTAAGAAATTGTAAAGATCTATTTCAATGGGAATATAGAAATAATTAAAATATTTACTTCAAAGCTTATCCGGCACCCGGTACACTCAAAGGGCTAGGGGGTGAGGCCGGTATGAAATTCTCATTTCGCTGCCATAATGTGGAAAGATAATTTGCTTTTGCCTCTTCCCTTTGTGAACAGAGCATTACAAATGGCCAATAATGATTGGATAAAGCTATTTCAGAAAAGCTACCGCCACCTGTTGTGAACCCAACCTAACTCACTCTCTCTCTTCTCTCTCTTGCATCAAAGGCAATGTCAAAGTCATGCATAGTGGGCTAGGGAAGTATCTTCCCTTCTCTCGTGATCGCTCTCTTAGGGGGGGCACATGGAAGCCCGACGATCGAAAGTTTAGTAAAAAAGGTCCTTTTTGACAACATGGCAATGAAAGCTTGCTGATGTGTATAGTGTTGGCAGTCAGGGCATGACACGACAAGGAAGCACAAGGCAGAGTGAAGGCCAGATGGGTCCTAGCAAAAAAACAAGCCAAAGAAGGACTGAAATAGGATCAATAAGGAAGGTAACTCTCAAACAGAGGAGCATGTAGGGAGCTCCAAGGAAGTGTATACAAAATTTCGAATCATATCCTACACACATAGTGAATACCATTGTAAATACCATTTCACCTTTTTGCAACTCCATTTTGTGCAAGCCAAGGAGTCCCCAAGCTTGAGGAGTATTAGATCTAGCCTTCTACCAATTTTCATAATTTTTAGAGTTCATTTGAGCCCCCAAATAAGCCTTGGAACCTAATTTTTAACTAGGCCGGACACTAGGTCTGGATAGGGCCACTAGCTAGTCAAAAACTATAAAAGGAGCTAGAGAGCTCATTTTTTAGGAGAACAAATTGTAGTTTGAACTAAGAAGAGCTCTTGCAATTTTCTTTTGATCTTAATCAAAGCTTCCATTGTCTCACTCTTTGTTCTTACCTGTGTGCATGTGTGTGTGTATGTGTGTGCATGCTTGTGTGCTTCTCCATCACCACTTGTGCACATCACTTCCTTGAGGTCTACATACCATCCTCATGTCTTCCCAGATTGACATTAAAGGAGATGCTACTCACCATTGAGCTACACATAATTTTGGCACCGTTGCCGGGGATCGAGCTTTGAGGATGAGCATGTGATGGTAAGACATAGAGTAGAGACATTGGAAGAGTAGGTAAGCTTCCTTTACTTGTTTTTACCTTCCTCTTCACTTCTACACACCATATCCATTCATCATCATCTTCACCACTGTGACCATATACCTCCATCTCCATTCATTTCCTCATTTTCACTTGAGGGTGAGAGCAAGAGAGAGCTTGTATGCACACTTGTTTTCTGTGCTTTTCTGAGCATTCTTGCAGGTACCAGCTTCCATTGCAGTTGTAGCAGCTCTAGCAGGTGAGAAAATTATATCTGCAATCTCCAAGGCATTGACCTCAGATCACTAATTACAATAAAAAAATCCCTTAATTTTTTGTCAATCGTGATTGACACTATCGATTGCGACCAACAACCACGGTCGACACCCCCTGTTAATCGTGATCGATAGCCATGATCGACTACCATGTCAGACTCTGTTAGTCGCGATTGACATAGTCGATCGCGATCGGCTGAAATTTCTCGATTCACACGATTATTTGCATGCCCATGTGTCCATCGCGATGGACACACCATTGATTGACTGAAACCAAGCCAAAATTTGCAAAAAAAAAACATCGAATGTGGCTGACACATTGATCACGACTAACACATCGATCGCGACTGACAACATGGATTGTGATTGATACTAGCATTTTGAGTTTTAAGCATATTTTTGGCAAATTTTGGTAAAATTAAGGGATAATTGAGCATAAGGAAACCTTAGAAAACACTGTGGGCTATCCTCGAGTGCCTAAATTCCTTGTTTTGACCCCTAAGTGCTTGGCTGATCATAACTTCTTCATACCAACTCCATTTGCTACAATTTTTAAATTGGTTATCAGTTGGGATTAGGTTGTTAGAAGACTTTTAGGGAAAATGTGAAAAAAGAGGGGTCTATACCTTTTAGGGGATGTTTAAATGTTGTTTTGTCTGTCTTTTCATCTTTGATCTAGCTCAATACTGATTCCTAAATCTTCACAGGTCTTTCATGTGCAAGCAAGGGGCTTCAAATAGACTTGGCAAGGTGAACATCGGGCTTGGGCGAGTGTGTCTTGGGCTCAATTAGCCGTTTGAAAAGAAAGAGGCTCAAGGTTGGGAATTCTCTTAACCCTCTCGGTCAATTCCTAGCTTAGGCTAAGTGCGAGTCGTGTTAGAAGTAAGTCAAGGTGACGATAGGCATCTATCAAGTTGAAGACTACTTAAACACTCAAGTTCAAGTAGAAATATAATATCTTTGGGATCGATAACTTTAAAGGAAAGAATTTAACGTGGAACGATCAACTAAAAGAGTGGAAATTCACTCAAGTATTCTTGAGGACGTGTTATCAGATGAGCATAAATACGATAACCAACTAAAAAAGAAACAAGTGACTGATACAAATTGATCTGCAACGAGGTTGTACTTAGGGTAAATTGGGGTTGTTCAATCAAGCATATGAACCTTAGATCAGGATGGCATCTAGGGAGAGATAGACAAAGCCTTAGGTCTTCAGAGGCTAGTGTCAACCACACTGCTAGGTCTTGGGCCCAAAAGTTGAGTGATTATCCGCACTACCCTAGCTCTGAAACTAGCGAATCAGAGATGTCTTATGGTATGGAAAGACCCACAAGAAGTTTAGGTGTGGCTTACTTAGAGAAACCCGAAGGCCCTTACAAAAATCAACTTGAATACATTAGGACCAACCGATTAGGTGCTCTCATCTATGAGGGCGGTCTAAGAAGATCTGTTGTCCAGATTAAAAACCCAGATCAACCCATTGGACTAGAACATCCAATCATCAAATTTGAGAATGGTGCATACATAAATAAAGAAGGGACAACGTACATAGTCACCAACCAATCGGATAGAATAGATGAATTTGGTAATGTGATTCTAGAGGTAGACATAGGTGACATAGAGCAAGGGAACTTAGGAAGAGATCCCATAACTCCACAAGGCAAATCAATCCTGACTAGAATCATCACTCTAGAGTGGGTTCCCTAGGACAATAAGAGCATATATCTACTCTTAAACTGAGAGATTGACGAAGCTTTTTGGAGGTATAAGCTTGACCAACCTAATGAAGTGAGAATGCTCACAATCTATGAGTTTAAAGATCCTGATAGCCCAGGCAAAGTGACCTATTTAGACAATACTTCAAAGAGGATCACTGTGGTCTCAGAGCATGGTAGGCATGCCTACACTTGGAAGGGTTAATTTGTTTTCCGCCAACCAAGATCTAATGTCTCTTATGGTCACCAAGGAGCAAGAACATCCCAAGATCATGGAGCTCAAAGGGACATGAGTAGAGATAGGCCAAAAGTAAGCTTTGCTAACCCACTGGGAAGGGAAAGAACGAGAACAGAGGCTGATAGAATGGAAAATGAGAGACATAGAGACCCAAGGAATCAAAGAAGTGCAGATGAATTCCCTCTACCAAGGCCTAGAGAACACACTAGGACCTTGAGGCCTACACAATTGGTTAAGTCCATGAAGAATTGCTTCGATGGCACAGGAGACCTATATGATCATGCGGCAAAATTTAGGCAAGTCTTGAGAGCTAAGCAAGTTGATGACCTGTTCACATATTACAACTCATTTGGTCTAATACTTAAGAACATGGCCCTTACCTGGTTTCAACCACTACAACAGAGGCAATTTAGAAACATAGACCAATTGCTAGAAGCCTTCATCACGGAATTTTCAAAGAGTGGCATAAGGCACAACACTTCCACATTGATTCATAGTTTTAGACAAACACCTCAAGAGACAATGAGACTTGCAAGAAGAAGATTTCGACAATACCTAGAGAGATGCCTTGTGCCCGAGTTACCCACACTAGCCAAACAAGTGGCTTTATTCTTAGATGGACTGCTAAGTACCAAATTGAGATCATATGTGTACTTGAAGGACCCTAGGACTATAGAAGAGTGTGTACACATGTGCATAGACATTGAGGATAATCTAGGGGAAGAATTAGAGCTTTCAAAGATCTATAAAGATTCAGAAAGCTCAACTAGCCTCACTTCCAAACAATCCACATCTATCGTGGAACTTGTAGAGAAGGTAGCTCAGAAATTAGGAGTCTCTAGAAAACAGATACCCAGATTTGCCCCAGTTAAACGATGTTATACATGTGGAGGAGACCATATGGCTAATGTGTGTCCAATCATGGCTCAACCCGAAGTGAACCCTAATAGTCAATATTGGACCATAGAAAGGAGATACACTAACCACATTGCACAAGATTTTCCATATAACAAGCAAATGGTTAGACAAAATTATCCAAAATCATACCCACAACAAGGGAGATATCAAAACTAGTAACTACAGTAGTATGGTAGGCCACAACAACCCTACCAGGCTCAACAAAGGCCTCATCCTGTGTTAGCTCAACAACCTCCCCCTCCAGCCAATGTGATTCCAGTGAAGTATGTGGCTGCAAAAGAAAATCTGAATAGAGCCTTAGTCCTAGTAACACAATTGCTTTCAAAAAGTGAACCAAGTGATCATAGTTTTGACTCCACTTATATTGATAGCCCATAGGCTTACTACATGCAGTCACCTAAGCATAATGAGTCATATTATTATGAAGACCCGAGCAAACCTAGTTGGGAGACAGAGTATGCAAATGTCATGTATGCAAACCCCAACTCTAGACCCCAACCTAGGCATATAAGACCCCCATTTCCTAGAGGACCATGCTATCGATGTTAGGGAGATCACCTCGTTCGTGATTGCCATATGCTTGCACCTACACAACCCCAATCAATGACAATTCAAGGTTTTTGTCAAGATTGTGGGAAAGAGCATCTCTTGCCAGACTGCCCTAAGAACCCCAACAATATGCCAAAAATCACTCCTATCAACATTATTGGGTTAGTGGTAGACTCGACAGGAAGTGTGACATCAACTACCCCAGTGCAAGTCATCATGAGAGCTCAGGCATTTAAGAAAAACGAAGAGTTAGGTCAGGAAAGGAATTTTGAGGTTAGTGAGACTGAGAGCCTAGCTAAGAAAAGGTCAAGAGCTTGGAAGGATAGTAGAGAGAGAATGAAAAGGCAATGGGCAAGGAAGATGAGCAAACTGGAGGAAAGCTTGAGAGAAAAAAAAGCCAAGATAATGGAACTCACATCTCAAACGCACTCTTGCACCACTCTTCTACCACCATTCCCATCACCCTCCAACTTGCCAACCTCTAACCCACCTCACACAATCCCACCACCACCTAGAGTAGGATCAGTCTTAGTAGATCCCACTCCCAAGGACGTAGACATGATGCTTAAAGCATATCATGCTAGAATGCAAGAAGGGCCAAAGGTAATGGATCATGAAAGGTGTTACCCTAGTGCTGAACTAGAGCTCGAACGAACTAAAATTTGTGCTAAGATGGTGGAATTGGATCAAACCATGTTTGAAGCCAATCGTCTCTTTAACTGCTCTAGTTTAGCCAAGACTCAACTGCATTTTGATGGACTATTATACAGATTGGAGAATCTAATTACAAAATCTGAAAAGGACCCCACCTCTCAAGGTAAGGACAAGGCGAGTGGAAGAATGAGCATTCCCCCCAAGGAAGCTTATGTGCGTAATTCCACTGAACCAGACACCACTTGTTCTATAAAATTGATATTCCCAAGAATTTCTAAGAGAAATTCAAGAAGAGAAATGGGCAAAAGAAAGTGAAAATCCTCCTCCTATTGAACTTGTGGATGACTTACACGACTAATTCCCACAAGAAATTCCCTCCATCTATGGAGAACAAGAGGATGCCCCATCAAGTGAACAATTAGACTTCGATTCTAATTCCTTGTAGGAATTACCTCATTTCACCAGCCCATGGGAAGCAAAGTCCACATGTATGAGGGCACCCATAGTCCTAGTAAGAAAGGAAAATTTAGTCATACCTAGGAATATGGAGGTAGTGAAAAACACTAAAGTGCAGCGTAATCTCACTTTGGAGGAGCTACTCAAGGTTAAGCCAAAATTGTGGAAACATGTAGCCAATCAAGTGCTAGAAGTAGCAAAACCTTATTCCCAGGTAGGATCTCATAGAATACTGCCAGAAATAACTTTGGACAAGATAGGGGACATGAGCGAAGGAGAAGAAGGAAACACCTATCTTCCCATTACCCATCAAGGTTACACCACCAAGGCAATTTTGGACTCAGGTGCAGGAGTTGCAATTGCTACCACTTCCCTATGGAAGCGATGGGGCAATCCAGCACTCAGGCCCATGAGAATGAAATTACAAATGGCTAATGGTCACATCGAAAGACCCTTGGGGCTACTAGAAGGGATAACTCTCACCACTTGTGGTGTAGAGTTTGAGCATAATTTTGCTATATGTGACTTTAGCAAAAATTAGGCCTATGAGATGATTCTAGGAAGACCCTTCTTGAGGTAATTGCAAGTAGTATAGGATTGGGGAACCAATTCTTTGTATTTGTAGCACTTAGGCATTACAACCAAAGTCAATCTTAAGGATTACTCTCATAGAGACATGCCCCCTATACAATGGAATCCCATCCATAGAGCTACAGATGATACGGAGTCAGTCCATTCCATAGAATCAGGATCCTCATGGATGCATGAAGACACCCACTTGTGGATGTGCAAAGTAGTAGTAGAATAAGAGAAGAGAGAAAACCCAGAGAAGTAGGTGCGTCAATGCACCTGTAGTTTCCCTGACGAAGAATTTGAACCTCATGGTTGGGCGGAAATTTTAGCAACAATGGATGTAGCCATCAATGAAGAACAATGGACACCCCACTGTGATGAGGATGGCTATGACATTTCATTCTTCACAATAGAGCCAATCATGTGTGATTCAGCTATTGAAGAATGTGAACCTAGCACTGATGCATTCGAGGACTCAAGTGACTCCGATTTAGAGTCAATTATTATGGACCCAGCTTTTGCATCAGATGAGGAATATTTCTACGAAGTAGAAGCTCACCCTCAGAGACATGAAGAAATTACAAAGGATCTGAGATTAACCACCCAGATAGCCACCAAGAGTGAAGACAAGAAAAGAAAAAGAGAGAAGCCGCACCAGTAGAGGAAGAATCTTTGTTTGAGGTCCTTGAAAACTTTAAGAAGTATGAGATAGAAGATAGGAGATTCATGATAAGAATGCCTAAACGTGATGCATAAGCAGGAGAGGCCTATCATAACAAAGAAACCACCAAGAAAATTGTTGTGAGCATATAAGAAGGAGAAGAAAGATGCACCTACATAGGACATGATCTGACTGAGGAAGAGGAGCAAGAGTTGATAGCCTTGCTAAGAGAATACAGAGATGTATTCGCATGGAGTTACAAGGAATTGAAAGGTGTAGACCCTGACATATGCTCACATACAATTCCCATGACCTCAGATGCCAAATCCTCTAAGCAGAAGCCATACACCTATAATGACAATTATGCGGCCAAGATCAAGGAAGAGATAGATCAGTTGGTAGAAGTCGGATTCATCTATGAAATTGAGCACATTGAATGGTCCTCCATTGTAGTTAATGACAATTATGCGGCCAAGATCAAGGAAGAGATAGATCAGTTGGTAGAATCCGAATTCATCTATGAAATTGAGCACATTGAATGGGTTCCCAAGAAGAATGGCAAGTTATGTGTATGCATTAACTTGAAGAAAGTTAACATAGCCACTATTAGAGATAGTTATCCGCTTCTAATCACTGAGCATCTCTTAGAAAGAGTAGCAGGCTAGGAAGTATACAGCTTCCTTGATGGATTCTTTGGCTACAATCAAGTGGCCATAGCTCCAGAAGCTCAACATAAGATAGCTTTTGCCATAGAGTGGGGCATATTTGCTTTTCGGGTAATGCCAATGCCATTTGGTCTCACCAATGAGCCAACTACCTTTCAAAGGTTGATGTGCCATGTCTTTAAATAGTTCTTGAGGAAGAACCTGGAAGTCTATGTGGATGAACTCTGTGCTCATTCCAACATTAGGCAGACACATATCCCCAAGCTGAGAGCTATCTTTGACAAATGTAGAGAATATCAAGTTTTCTTGAACCCAGAAGAGTGTGTTTTCATGGTCAGGCAAGGCAAGATCTTGGGACACATAGTTTCAAAGAATGGCATATCCACTGACGAAGAGAAAATGAGAGCTATTGCTGAGTTACCTAGGCCAAAGAATGTCAAGGAAGTACAAGCCTTCATGGGGCATTGTGGATATTATCGACACTTCATTCACATGTATGCAATCATTGCAAAGCCTCTGCACTCCCTCTTGATTGACTTTGAGTGGACTAACGAACGTGAGAACTCCTTGAATGAACTTAAGAGATGATTGTGTTTTGCACCAATCTTGACTACATTAGATTGGAACAAGCCATTTCATGTTCATGTGGATGCATCCAATTATGCTATTGTGTGTGTACTTGCATAACCAACGGGTGAAGGCAATATGGATCTTCCAATTGCTTATGCCAGTAGACAACTGAATGTGGATGAACTAAACTATACCACTACCGAACGAGAAGGATTAGGCATGGTATATGTGGTAAAAGCATTTAGACACTATTTGCTTGCAAATAAGTTTAAATTTTTTTACAGACCATCAAGCACTACTATATCTAGTGAACAAACCATGCAACACTAGCTGACTAGTAAGATGGTTCCTTTTACTAATGGAATACGACTTTGAAGTTGTGGTTAGGAAAGGTCGGACTCACCTTAGGGCAGACCACCTTTCTGGACTAACTTCTGGAGAGTCCCCTCAAGGAGTATCAGACAAACTTCCTGATGCCTACTTGTTCAATCTAGAAGTAGTGCCTGAGAGGGCCAAGGATATAGTACCTATTCTAACATTTGGGCCCAAATATCCTGTATTGAAGTCTAAAGACAAGGAAGTAGTTTGATCTCAAAAGTACCAAATAATAGCAGGAAGCATGTACAAGCACACCAATCAAGGCATACTGGCTTGCTAAGTAGACGAGGATGAGCATGCCAAATGGTTGCAATTAGCACATGTAGGTGCACTACAACAACACCATTCGAAAAATAGGACCCTTCAAACTCTACAAAGGTTAGGGGTATATTGGTCAACAATGGAAGTAGATGTGCACAAGTTATGCAAAGAATGCCCAATCTACAGCACTAGACCTACAGTGGAACATGCCACTCTTTATCGAGTGTCTTTAGTGCCAAATTGGAGTGAACTGCTAGTAGCCTTCTTGAGGACGAAAACATTGGTGAGACATTGGTGATATGACATTGGTGAGAGAACAAAGTTTAGAATAGGAAGCATTAGATTTCACACTCATAGGTGGTACTCTATACAAATGAGGAAAAGGTGGATATCTTAGATTGTGCATCCATGAGAGTGAGTATCTTAAGATATTAGAAACTGCTCATCAAGGGGTAGCAGAAGGGCACTATGGACTAGACATGTGATTAAGGCAATCCTATTCGCAAGATTGTGGTGGCCCACTCTTCACATGGATGCACATACCTGTGTGAAGCGATGTGACATTTGTTAGCAAACTCAGTATCTGATACATAAGGATGAGATGCCACTGAAACCCATGATGGGTGGACGTGCATTCTCTAAGTGGGGATTAGAATTCGTTGGTCCTATCAATCCCCCAGCTAAAGGTTCACATGTTGAATACATCATTGTTGCCATAGACTATCTACCCAAACTAAGTTCTTATTTGATATCAGTTACCAATATGTGTTCACTAGATATGGGTTACCAATAGAGCTAGTAAGTGATAGAGGCACTCACTTCTTGAATGAAGTCATTGAAAATCTTCTCCAAGAGTTTTTGGTGATACACAAGAAGTCTACCCCCTATCATCCACAAGATAATGGGCAGCTACACCATGTTGTTTGGGCATAAAGAGTTGCCTATAAAATGGTGCTCCAAGCCACACCCTTTCAAATGGTGTTTGGACAAAATGTAGTGCTCCCATTACACTTCTTGATACCCACACTGAAAGTAGCACAAGAGCATGAGTGGATAGGTCATGAACTCTCTTTGAGGATCTTTGATCTTGAACGATTAGGAGAAACGCAATTGAGAGTAGCAGTAGGGATTTATGCAGCTAAGAAAAGGCAGAAGGCATACTTTGATGCCCATGTGAAGGATAAAGGCTTGAAAGTAGGAGACTTAGTTTTGGTGTAAACCCTGAAACAACATGCAAGAAAGATAGAGAAGCGTGGCTATGGACCTATGATAATAAATAGGATCTCAACTAGTGGAGCGGTTCAATTAGCTACTCTAGAAGGCAATGTCCTCCCTAGTTAGCGGATGCAGAGTCAAACTATATCAAGAACCCCTCACAGAGGAAATGCTAAACTGACTCAACACTGCAAAGAAACGTAAAGAAGAAGAAAAATGAATCAGTGAGGAAGCACAGGCAGAAGCTTTGGAACGCATTCCATGGATGAAATTGAGAAGACAGAGTGGAGATTAGTATAGGTCAGATGCCTATGAAGCTTCAAGATATCACATCATGTGTGAAGCATCAAGTGTACGTTCCCATAGAATAGTTGATCGACGACCCTTTGTGACCTTAGATGTAGGACAGGGAGAGAAAGACTATAAGAGCATTGATTGACTCAGGTGCAGCCACTAGCACTGTTAGACTTTCGTACTATCAAGGATTGCAATTAAAAGTCCATCCTATAAAATCTTATCTTATAGGGTTGGGAGGAGTGGAAACCCCTTTCCTAGGCGAGCTAGAACTTCCCATTAACCTTCAAGAGGTTCAAATGTCAGTAAAAGTGCTAGTATGTGAGAATGAGGATCTCACCGAACCCCTCATCCTAGGTCATGATTGGATCTATGATAATGCAATTAATCTTAACCTAAGAAGTGGACTTCTCCAGGTTTGGATGCAATAGCAATATCTAACTATAGAACTAACCATTGGAACAATTAAGGAAATAGGAAAGGCACCAAGTCATGGTCCTTCCAGAAGCACACTTATGGAAAAAGATGCTTTTCTTGTCCAACACTTTGTGATGCAGAAAACCATCAGTCCAGGAGATGGGAAGCAATTGGAACTCCCTTCTGTTCCAAAGGAAGTCAGAGCCAAGGAACTACCAACCCATGGGAAGAGGATGAAGCAGAGAAGCAGTAGTCGCAAACAGTGGATGGCCCTTGCCAAGATGTCTCAGCCACCGAAGCAAATATGGGTACGGAATGGTGAGCATCCTTTTGTAGCTAAGCTAGAACCATCGACTAAATGTCATATTAGTGATCGACAACAGGACACTAATAAGAAGTCCCTCAAAGATTGGCCAACAAAAGTAATGTCTATCTAGGTACCCAAAAATTCAATGAAGGCTGACCCACAATCAAGACAAATTTGGGTGCTTAAGGCTTGGTTGCGGGCTCAAATAGCCACACATAGACCACACAATGTAAAGCATTATTCACACACTCATACAGCTGATACCCATAATTGTTTGACACGCACAGTCACATGTTCATCCAAGAGAATGAGTAGGATCATTTGTGAATGGGTCCCTAAAAAGCCTCATTTCCAAGTAGACACTATTGTAAAGCCTTCCAAAGCCTCCATGAAATCAAAATGTAAAGCCATACACTATGATCAGCAGCTCAAATCTTATAATAAACCCCCTAACCCCATGGTGTAAACCCACCTCCACATACTAACTGTATCCACACTACATTGCACTACTCCAATTAGCACCTAGGAACCCTTCATCCACTAACCACACCACACTCACGATCACACAAGTACTAACTAACCTGCTCACCACATCACAATTCATCATGTTAATGTTGTAACAGGGAAAAATGGTCATTTTGTGTCCATTGAAATGTTAACATGTATTTATATATTCTCACAAAAATGGTGATCAATACCCTCAACATGGCAGAGGCTGCAAGAACAAGCTCCTTGGTAGGCACAAGCCCTCAAATAGTGGACATTGAAAGTATCCCTATCCAAGAGGAGTTGAAAGAACAACCACAGAAGTTGAGAGCATTGCACGTCATACCCATTTAAAATCCTCCCTAGGGGCACACATTGCAAGTTATTAAGAACTCTCTTGGTTCAGTGAAGTCGCAAGACCCCTTGGGGATGACACCTATTTATGGGAGTCTGAGATAGAGTTTAATGGATGGTGGGGCCATTACCATTTCTTTATGGGAGAGTTTGAAAAGCTTCACTATAGTAAGGGATTACGATCGGTATGGAGGAAGGCCAGATTGGACGACTATTTCCGTTCTCAATTACCTAAGCGTGACTTCTTGAGGTGTTCATATTTAGTTAGCACACTCACTCCTAGCATATATAAGAAAGGGACAAGCACCTTTGTGCTTCCATCTCTTACACAAGGGAATGAACTTAAGTGTTTTAAATTAACCAACAATTTGGTGAGAGAAGCTCTAGACATGAGAGACATGCACATCCCTACTGAGAAGGAGACAATGATCCCTGAGAATATGAAGAACAGGAACCTCACTAAGCTAAAGGACATGGTGGCGATGACCCTGAGTATTGCCATCCATCTCCGAATGTGCATGCAGCATTTCACATTCCTAGCCCAAGAGAGATTGACAATGCCGCCCAAGAAGATATGGTTTAGCTTATATTTGGCAGACACATTGAACCTAACGATCAACATGCCACATTGGATTATCAACCAGATCCATCTCGCACATCAGCGCTGGTATAAGAAACAAAAGTCAGTACTATATGGATGTTGTGCACTCACTAGAATTGTGTACCGATGCCTCGCATATGATGTGCCAATCCAAAGGGCACTGATTTGGACTAGGACTCAGGAATTTCAGCAAAGGGCATCATCCACAGGACCCCATCAAAGAAAATGAGAGCAATTATTTAAGTGCCATGTGCATAGTCTAGGGGCGCTACACTGACAGCAGAGGTGACCCCGCCACCCCAAAGACGAGTACGGCCCTTCACCATCCGATTACCAAGGCAAAGTGCGGAGGGGCCTAATCTTATCTTTCCACGGATCCCCGCAGATCTAGAGTTCCCCAAGGCTTCACACTTGAGGATTTGACTGATGAAGAAGTAGACATAATTATCAATGAAGCAAACTTGGAGATAGAAGTGGAGCAGTTAAGTGAACAACAGACAACCACGGACCAGCCTGAACCAACTCAACCAATTGTTGTCAAAGTGGATGAAGATGAGGAAGAGACTGACAAAGACAAACAAGATGAAGAGCAGGAAGGACAACATGATGAAGATGAGCACGAATATGTGCAACATGCTATACCATAACTCGCACTTTATATCAATGTGTTTCTTAGTTACAAGATGATTATCAGCATTTAGAGACACATCATACAAACCAGTTCAAAGACCAGGAGACATTACAAGAATGAATCACGGCCATGGAGAGGGACAAGGTGGAACTACGATGCAACTATGATACCTTACAAAAATAGTATGAGGAATTATTGGTCAATCCCCCAAACCAGATAAACAGGCGCAACAACATCTTGAGGAAATGCTACGCGCACAATAGGAAGACAATCACAAGATATGCTGTAACCTTGCATTACTGAGGAAGCACATGTCCGTAGCATTAGAAGAGAATAAAAGACTCCAAAAACAGAATGAAGAAAATCTAGAAGCGGCAATAGAAGGTTCATCTCAAGAGATCGATCTAGAGCGGTTCAAAGTCCTCCCTTCAGCCACCATGAAGACAATATTGGATACACATGCAGACCTCCTAGAGGCACATGATGCATTAGAAAAAGAGCATGAAGAACTAGAAAGGCAATTGGCTAGTCAAAGAGAGCAACGGAGGGAAGCAGCACCTACAATGGCCACACTTGAAGAGGTAACTGAATTGAAAGCACAAGTGGCCGCTTTGCAAACTAAACTTCTACAGTATGAATGACAACCTTCTCCAATGGTGGAGCTGGAGCTTGAAGAGCTACTCCTGATTGAAGTTGAAGAGACATTTGAGGAACCCTACGAACCCATGCCTGCACCTCGAGGCCGACAAATAGAGGAAGGGCTCGATACATTCGAGATTGAAGCCCCAAAATGGCTGCAGAAGTTAGAAAAAGTTGGCCACACTCATGATGACAGAGTGGTAGTTCAGATACAATCCATGTCTCTTTTGGAAGAAATCATAATCAAATTCGATTACTTCAAGTACTTATCTCATCATCGGTGGATTGGTATACTTCCGTCGATCAGTATGTACCATTTTGTGTGTTAATGGCATATTATAACGCATAGATCAAGCATCACGCCAAGAAGGAGCCAAGCTTTGCAACCCAGTTTGCCCATGAGGACATTCCTGAGAGTGCCACACAGGGCACCATCTTCCAGCCTACCTGGAGGATACAATGACTAGAAACCTACCTAGAGATGGTGCGCACCTGGAACAACATGCCATTGTATATCAAGTATAACCCCTGTTATTGCCCTATCGTTCAACGATGATCATGGCCGAAGTTCGCTAACATAGTGAAGAATGTCAAAGGATGTGACAAGTGGCTCAACTATGTATATCTGGAACAGTCACGTGGTATTGCAATGGTTGCATATATGATTTCCACCATTAGGCATTGGTGCATTAGGTTCAAGTACGTACCAGATGTAATGGCATAGATGTGCCTCAAAATATTTGAACTCATGCTTGTCATATTCCGTACATTCAAAAATGTTAGAGAGCCTCACCTCTCGGCCCTAGGCTTTAAACCTCGATTTAGTATATGAGCACCACCCCATTCTTCAATGTTGTATATGCGTGGCACGCTCGTGTCAAATATCTCCCAGCATGCTTCAAACAAACATTCGAAGAAATGTTTGTCACAGGGTTCTGGGAGTTTCACTCAGAAATCTTCATTCCCAGACCCTCTCATCTATTACACTTATTTGCTGTGGAGCAGGTCCTACACTCAGACAAGCTACGTATTCCCCATCTGGAGGTACCTAGATCAGTAGATTGGGACGCTTTACTCATAGATCTAGCCAAAGGACTGAGGCTCGAGGAACATCACTTGTCCATAGACGTGGTCAAATATTACATCAAACGCTCGGTTCAGCAAGGGTCTCTCAGAGACGACAAAAGTGAGGGAGAGGGGAATGTTGGCAGTTAGGGCATGGCACGACAAGGAAGCACAAGGTAGACTGAAGGCTAGACAGGTCCTAGCAGACAAACAAGCCAAAGAAGGACTGAGAAATAGGATCAATAAGGAAGGTAACTCTCAAATAAAGAAGCATGTAGGGAGCTCTAAGGAACTGTATGCAAAATTTTGAATCATACCCTACACACACAATGAATACCATTGTAAATATCATTTCACCTTTTTGCAAATCGATTTTGTGCGAGCCAAGGAGCCCCCAAGCTTGAGGAGCATTAGATCTAGCCATGTACCAATTTTCATCATTTTTAGAGTTCATTTGAGCCCCCAAATAAGCCTTGAAACCTACTTTTTAATGAGGCCGGACACTAGGTCTGGATAGGGCCACTAGCTAGTCAAAAACTATAAAAGGAGCTAGAGAGATCATTTTTTAGGAGAACAAATTGTGGTTTGAACTAAGAAGAGATCTTGTAATTTTCTTTTGATCTTACTAAAAGCTTCCATTGTCTCACTCTTTGTTCTTGCCTATGTGCACGTGTGTGTGTATGTGCGTGCATGCTTGTGTGCTTCTCCATCACCACTCGTGCACATCACTTGCTCGAGGTCTTCATATCATCCTCATGTCTTCTCGGATTGAGATTAAAAGAGGTGCTACTCACCACTGAGCTACATACGGTGAGCCATGGGGTGACCCAAATAGAATGACACCTTGCTAAATGCTCCGTTCAGGTCACCCAACCCCTGAATAGAAGAATTATCTCTATAAAAAGCATATAAAGCATAGAGATAAATTATTTTGCTCAGACGTACATGCAAACATTTTAAAGTAAGAAATATGAATGTACTAACGACATCTAGCCGGGATCGTTTCTCATATGGAATGTAGTTATTGGAGAGATTCGTTCCACTACAATTTATGTACTACAACAATCTACCTTTTATCTATTCTTTGGTATGTATTAACATCAAATTTAAATGAAAATGAAACGTTTGTATTTGTAGAAAATCCAACACGGTCATCATAAGAAAATATGAAACATGACTTCAATCTATCTATCTATGTATTCATATATTTTGGCGGATTTTCGCTCAAATATCAAGGATTCTATAAACAAGGATTTTTCGTTTTTTTTTAATAGAATGTATTGAATAGTATTTTATGAAATAGGCATAAGATGTATTCTTTTAAATTCATATTCAACGTATTGTATTTTTCTCGTGGATAATAGAAGAAATTGTATTTTTCTCGTGGATAATAGAAGAAAGTTGATGTCCTTTGTTTCTCGCGCTACAATGGCAAATCATGCTACCTTGCAAAAAAACTCATGATAATTTATCAAATTGTTATTCTAACTTCTAACATCCAAATATCATCCACCTTAATGTAAATTTTAGTAGTGAGCCCTTGGTGTAAATTTTAGTAGTTGCATTGATAAAACATATAACAACAATATGTATGAGATATCAATGTGCCCCAAATTCCGATCATCGAAAGTTGGACGATTGTCATTGTGTAGGTAACTAGGGTGACCATTGTTCGCTCGATTCATTATACATGTGCCTTTGATGCTTTGCTTGGTGAACCAAAAAGTGCAATCCAGTCACCCGAAACAACATGCATGTGCCCTCCCTATCTGTGAGTTGATCCTTACAGCCTCCTCCTTGTCTACAGGACCTACTTGACATGGGTGAGCTAAGGCTTCCACATGTTATTTGGCATGGTTTCCATCTCTGCTCCCCAACTCTTCAATGCATGTCATATATTAAGCGCAACACATTTTTAT
Organism: Ceratopteris richardii; assembly: GCA_020310875.1. Classification (NCBI taxonomy): domain Eukaryota; kingdom Viridiplantae; phylum Streptophyta; class Polypodiopsida; order Polypodiales; family Pteridaceae; genus Ceratopteris; species Ceratopteris richardii. The sequence goes on along the minus strand of CM035433.1, from coordinate 103,301,864 downwards.
GGCTCAAGTCATCCTGGAGTTCATCAAGCCTCCCATTGATCTCCTCTGTTGTATGGATTGTGTGGGTGCTCCCTCTATTCAAGTTGTCCTCTATGGTCCATCATGGATGAAGATTTGTTGTCGGCTCACCTTGACTATGTGTTTGAGCTTCATGCCTATCAAGCATAGGTCCACAGGGATCATTCCATGTGTGTGTGTGACAAGGGCTAGCCATAGCCAAGGTCCCAAGCTCGGGGGATATCCTAAGGTATTAAGTAGTAATGGGGATGAGTGTTGCATGATGGCCACATGGTGTCACTAAACCATTCCAGATCATTGCTATTTTTAGAATACAATAGGATATAGAAGAATGGGAGGAGAGTTGCACACACATCATTCATAAGCCTTATTTTTAGCTTTTGCTCACAACGCCCTCCCCATTCATATCTATTGTGGCTTGCCCTCGGCTACTTTTTCAAGTTCATGTAGTCTTTTGCTACCCTATTTTCTATATGGCTATTCTGGGGGTTGAGCTTTTGCTCCCCTTGCTTACCTACTCTCAATGGCATGGTTCTGAGTGAGGCTCCCCTTGCCCTTTGCAACTGTAGACTGCCTCCTCCTTTTGCCTCTATGATGAGAAAAAAGTATGTAAGATTGAATGCCTCTACGACTCCCCCTGCTATTGCATGCTTTGTGTGGGGGTGATAAAACACTATCAGATTCTTGTATTGATGAGAATTGATGTGAGCATGATAGGTACATAGGTTTTGAAGTCGTGAAATAGGATGTGGTCTATGATTCAATTCTCACTACAGAGGATTCCAAGAATTAGAGGTGTTTGAAAAAGCCCTTCAGATTCACTTGTAGGGTATGGAGATCCCAGTGTTAAAAACAAATGCAGCTTTCTTAGAGGATTACAAAGGTTCATAAGAAAAGGGCTTGTTTTTGGCACCTATTAAGTAACAGTGAGAAACTTGTTTTGGAAGCTTAAATGTAGTATTATGTTTTTAGATGACACATTATTGCATAACTTCCAAACGTCAGTGCTTAAGCATCTTTTCTCTTCTCAAGGTTTGTTGTTTGTGGGCTGCTCTCCTAAGTGGCGGATGTATCTTGATGCTACTCCTTGATTTGTGGAAAATGCTGCTTTGGATTGAGCATATTCTCTATTGCTTTTACTTGCTTTTACTACATTTGAGGTTGAGCAAATATGAAGCATGAAGTACAAGCTATGCCTGGAGTTTTAATGACTGCCCCATGTGGGGATGGTGTCCTGAACTTCCACCTACACAAGAAGAATCTCTACGTTGAACTGATGGAAGAAGGGTTAATTTGTGGGAAATCTATATGATCGGGGGCATAGGAATGTCATGTTTTCTTGCTATTTCATTCTCTAGTGATGTCTTGTCTCCATGCTTCCATGCCACAGTCACATGTATGTTTGACTTGGCATGTGTCTATGCTCATTCCAAAAGTCTTGTCACTTTATGCTCACATTGGGTCACTGATGCACACTAAGAAACAAACAAAAAGAGGCCATAGATATGGTAGTATGCTAATTATTTGAGTTGATTCTTTTCATTTCAGGTTTTCTATCATTTCTTGGGCTCCATTGGAGATTTATCTTGGTTTTGTGACTGCCCTCATGGGGATTGTGTCCGAAGCAGATTCACATTGGGTGCAGAGAGGTGGCTCTTACATTTTGTTTGGACTCATTGGCCATGTTGGTGTGGGGTTGGGGAATTCATTGACTCATGGGGGAAGATGAGGCAATCATGTCCACATGCATTTATGATCTTTTTTTGGTAATTAGATTACCTTGAATGCAAGGAACATTTTCATATGAGCTTTCATGTTTTTCCTTGTATCTAGGAACTCCATTTTACTCACTTTTTGAGATCCATCCTTACACTTCTTTTTTGTAAAAGGATCCTTTTTTAGATTTTTGCTTCTTTTGAAATATTTGAGCTCTTTTTGGATACATGCAAGGAACTCTCTCTCTCTCTCTCTCTTTCTCTCTCTTCAAGATTCCTTTTTTTATTTTTAAACTATCCACTACCATATCATATCTTTTTGTTGATTTCAAGCACGTGTGATCTTTTGACCACATGCTCTAAATGGATTCCTCATCCTCTCCTATATAAAGAGGAGCTCTTTTTGTAATCTTGGTTCCTTGGCCATGGTCTTGTGGCCACCATGTTAATGGAATGAAGGTTCATTTGGTATTCATTTTCTCCTTGGAAGAGCCTCTCACTTCCATGTGAGGCACTTCGGGTTAACTATTGCCCTATCCTCAACAACTGCTCGCTAGTCCTAAAAAGAAGCATATTGCCAAATTCATGGTTTCTTTGTATGCCTCTTTTGAGATGTTAGATTTGGGGTGTTTGCATCATTATTTTGAAATTCAATGCATGATTGAGTCTTCATGATGTTGGAGATGAATTTGATGTTTTTATCTACCATAATTCTTGGATTATCCAACCATCCAACAATTCCATCTATTTATTAATGATAGGTCCAAAGTTTACAACCACCACCTGCATATTCATGGTTAAAATCTCAAGCTAAAAATTTCACAATTAAATTATAAGTTCAGGTCCTTCATTATGTTCCCCTATCCTCATGCCATTATTCCATCATCATTCAATCTACATGTATCGAAGACCCTTTCTGCATATCCAAGAGATAAATCACAATCAAGTAGATGGCCGCATATAACTCTGCTCAGCATAGCATCATATCACATTCACAATCCCTTAGTCATTCCAAGATATAGGTTATTACATCACTCACTTATGCAAGGATCCATTCTACTAGGTATCATTTCATTGTGTGCTCCAATCATATCCTTGTCGAAATAACAGAGTAATAGTTATGGGGAAAGTTTGGAACTGCTATGTTGAATCTTCAATAGTTTGCTCCAAAGGCTGCTGAGTATCACTAAGATGTTGGGCTTATGATTCTGGTGTGTAGGGTCACCTGTAATGTCTATTTGTCTCAGTGGTGCTCCCCCTCCCCATTGAGCCTAGCTTTGGGTTGAGGGGTGTAGTGCTCATATTGTTTTGAAGTATCGTTTGGGCCCTCTATAGACATGTATCATTATTCAAGTGGTCGGGATTATTATCGTGATTGGGTGGTGTCATGTGGAGTTCTTGTGGTGACACATCATGTTTTTGTAGTGGTATCACCTAGCCCTTGTGGCGATACATATTGTCTTGTGTGCTAGTGTGTCATGTGTCATTTTTGTAATGGTGTCACCTGGCCCATGTGGTGATACACATCATCTTTGTAGTGATGGCGACACGTATTGTGGTTAGGGCTAAGGGATTGGGTTTGGAATGATGATGCATGTCCTGTTTGTGTGATCGATCTTGTTAGGGTGGTCTTGCTTGGCTATTTTGCTGATTTCTTTACTTAGCAAGGCTTGAGGCCCTTCCTCTTATGTTTTCACTCCTGGAATAGTTTTGGGGTGGGATCCTCTTTCAATAGGTCTTAATTCATGGTGTAATTATTGGGGAGAGCCCTCTTTCATTAGGTGTGGATGAGGTATCGAGTGGAGTGCTTGTGGTGACATGTGTCATTTTGAAGTGGTATTGCCTAGCCCGTATGTCATTTTTGAAGCGCTAGAAATAGGTATCATGGACAAGGATTTCTATTGGACTTGGAGTGGCAACACATATCATGTTTGGGCGATATCTATAAGGTAGTCTTGCTTGGCTAGTTTACTGAGTTCTTTGCTTATCACTAGTCTTGAGGTCTTCTCTCATAGCATAGTCCTTCAAAGGATCCTATTTCAATAGTGTGAACCCTCTTTGAAAGTAAATTTTTAAGATAGAGAAAGTTCAGTTTGGCCCTCTCACTTGTGAGGGATAATGCGGGTTCTGGCTTGGATCTCGTGGGCTCAAGAGAACCTTTGGAGCTCTTTGGTGTTTCCCCCAATAGTCTCCCTTCCTAGGGAGAAGGTCTTGGCAAATCAAGAGGAGTTGAAGAAGGTGTGCCTTATAGGACAAATTTTTGGCCCTAAGCCCCCTCTTGAGACCGTATGCCACTAGTTTAGAAAAGAGTGGTTTTTGCAAGGCTTAGTCATTCGAAAATGCCAATTTCTACCAGCAAACCACATCTTCCTTAGTTTTGAAATGAGGAAATGGCCTTCCAAGTGCTAAAAGTCGGAGCTGGGAAAAATTTCCACACAAGGTTGTGCCTTTTTAAATGGTTCTCGGGCTTTGTTCCTAACAATTTGAAACCCTTGCATTATCCAATATGGGTTGAGCTCCCCAATCTTTCTTACTTTCTTGTTGGTTTGATCATGGAATTTTTTCAACCCATTGGTTGATCTCTAGCCTCCAAGATTGATGTTGGTGGCTTCATCTACGAAGGTGCAAAACATTTGTTCAATGCAAGGTGGTGCCCACATATTTGCATCAAAACACGGATCTTCCCACAACAATTAGAATTGGTCTAATTGATGTACATTCCAACCATGATGAGATACAAGTGCACAAATGCTACGAATACTGGTCATTTGACATGTGGGAGTAAAAGACTCATCAAAAGCAATGCCTTTTCTCTTGAGCATAACCTTTGGCAACAAGCCTAACCTTACCCATATCAACTGTTCCATTAGCTTATGTTTCATCTTCTATACTCATTTAGTGCCAATGGGATTTTTTCTTGGATGCAAATCACATAATGACCAAGTACCATTCTTCATAATAGCATCATATTCTGATTGCATAGTAGCCATCGGATTTTCTCAAGTCTATGCTTTATGAAAAAGCACAGGCTCATTCCCATTAGAAGGACTAGAGACAATCATTGCATAAAAATCTGATGCAAAAGAAGCACTATGAGATCTTGAATGAGTATGATATGAAAAAGGTGCATTTAATCTTCTATCTCTCAAAGTCTACACCAACCATTTAGGCATAGTTTTTGCCTCTTCAATGTCAGTCGTCTCATCAATAAGTGCATCATGTAAATCTACATTAAAACTTAAATGATCTGCATCATCATTTGAAACCTATAGATGCTTTTACTATGTCTAGCACTTGAATGTCCACTTGTAAAAAGAGGTAGAAAAGTGTCATGTGCATCTTTTGAGCTAACTAATGTCTCCTTGCTACATGAAACTAAGGGTTGAATTCAATCTTGCACAAAACCAACATTATGACTAAACAAATTGCATTTAGTCTATGGATGATACAAGCGATAGCCTTTTCTTTCACAACTAAACCTAACAAAAATACATTTCATTGCCCTATCATCCAATTTTTTGCATTGTTTTTCAAGCACTAATGCATATGCCAGACCAAAAAAAAAACATGCAAAAGAGCAACAAATGGCTTGCAACCATGCCAAGCCCCATATGGAGTGATAGGCTAGAATGCTTTGGTGGGATCTCTGTTAAGTACATATGTTGCACACATAAGAGCCTAAACCAAGATAATATGTGGTAAAACTTGACTTTTGAGCATACATCTCACCATTTCCATGGGAGACATGTTCTTCCTCTCAACAAATCTATTTTGGCGAGGTCTATTATTGTGAACACACAAAGCAAATACTAAAGAATAAATCTTTCTTCCTAAGGAACTAACAAGACTAGACTATTGAAGTGTAAACCCACAAGGGGTGAGAGATGCACGTATCCACCCGATCAACTCCACCCTTATATATACCTCTAAGCGAAGGGGGGAAATGTGAGGAGAACTTCCAAGTGTCCCCTCCATATGGATTCTAAACCAAGGCCTTATAACCTTGGAAGTAACATGAAATCACATGGCTCTCACATGGATTTTGAAAGGATTCCTCCCAAGATTATATGTGCAAGTCCAAAGGCTTGAGAGGACTCCCTAAGGGTTAAATACCATACCCTTAAGAAATACCAATCCCGAGAGTAAATAAATCCAAATAGCTCAAGGGCTTAAAACCCATGTCTTTTGCTGCTTGGACCCATAGCTATACAACATTCTTCCCCCCTTTAAACATTTTCTTCCTTGAAAATGTGTAGAAGTATATTATGTGGAGTATTGACCCATGCCCCAAGATCAATCTTTTGGATCATGGTGTTTATCTCTTTGATTCACCACTTTATCAAAAGGTGATTCTATCCTAGAGTGGATTTGAAAAGAGGGGAATACACTTGTGGGATAATCCCCACCCAAATCATTCTAAAGATCATCTTGCTTTGCATGTAAAAGACTAATTTAGATGCAAAATGTGGAAAGAATGATAAGGGTGGATCTCATACATCCGTACCTAATTCAATGTTCTGATATATGCAAACTAGGAAAACATATGAAGTAGGTGGATTCTAAGACTCTCCAACTAATTTTCTATGTAGGTTGATTTCTATGCATTACTTGTGAATGGACCTAGCAAAATAGATGGATTTACTACTTTAAGACTTTGAGAAGTCTCCTTAAGTTGAGGTTGATCAAAACATCGAACTTAGATGTTTTTGACTATGTTTAAATTCTTAACAAACATCTACATATCTCTTTTCTCACTTACAAGACTACCATGTCCTAGTGGGCTTTAGAGTTCAAGGTATACTACAAGAAAGAAGTGTTTCATTTACTTCTTTGGTCAACCAACTTCAAAAATGATTTACTCTAGGATATTTCCTCAAATACTTGACTTCTTTAGAACTTTTAGAACTAGAAACGGTTCCTAGATCTTTTCTCTTCAAGAGTTTTAGGCAAAATCTTTAAGAGAACTTTAGAAACTTTCTTCTTCCATCTATCACAAAGCAATACTAAATGAATGAATGACTTCTCTTAAACTCAAGTGTCTTCTAAAATTGAATGGGTTCTACATACAATATTTAGCTATGATGTTTAATTCATTTAATTATTCCATCCAATTGAACCTAGTCTAGAAATGGCTTTGAATATTCTTTCAAAGTCAATTCTAAGGTTTGGAAGAACAAAAATTCTTTGTAACCTATTCAACTTCTAAGATACTAAAGTGATTTGATTCAAAATATATAAAACTCAAAATTTTAAGGATTTATTATAGTAAAGGGTTTGAAGCACAATTTCTATCTTTATGAGATTAAAACAAATTCTCAAAAAGATTCTTCAATTAAAGTTAAACCATCATTCATCTACCAAAGTCTAGTGTATAAAAAACTGGTGTGTCAAGCCCCTGAGTAAAACAATGATGCTTCAACTATCTTGATTATTAAGTTGATCCCTTTCAATCTCTTGAGAATCATTTATGCTAGAATCAAAATTCTATTATATATCTTTAACTCAAGGGATTGACACACCTAATTTTTCTATCAACAAGGTTTTTTAGGATTAACTGAGTATAATTTCAATTATGTTGATTATACGTCGATCCTTTTCATAATCTCTTGACCCCTTTATATTATTATAAAGGTCCTAGAAAGAATTTTCAACTTCATGATCTTCAAACTTTCTAGTTAATTGGTACTTGAAGTGTTTTGCAGTCATATTCTTTGTCATCATACACTTCACCTTTATCTATGAGGTTTCAATCCCCATTGGGATTGAGTTTCACTTCAAGTCATGAGCACAAGATTAAAAGGTACCTACCATCACAAGGTCTGATATCCCATACCATCATTCCTACATTAATATGAATATAAAGTATAGTGTCCCACACCACCATGCTTTATATCCAACACTAATGTGTGAATCGAATGTTTTGTTGAGAATTTTTACTTGGGATTGAGTCTCACTTCAAGTCATGAGCACAAGATTAAAAGGTACCTACCATCACAAGGTCTGATATCCCATACCATCATTCCTACATTAATATGAATATAAAGTATAGTGTCCCACACCACCATGCTTTATATCCAACACTAATGTGTGAATCGAATGTTTTGTTGAGAATTTTTACATGTTTCTCTACATTATGCATAGTAAAATTTGAACCATGAGTGAGCTACACAATCATATCTCCAATCCCAACAACATCACACTCATAAGAGTCACCAAGTCTCATGGTACCAAGATACTTTGTTGCATAAATAGAACACCATTTTCTATGTGATGTCACGTGGAAAGAAGCACCACAATCTAGCAGCCATGTGTGGGTAAGAGAATCCACTATAAGAGCCTCACTAAGCATAGTACTATCAAGTATGAACACATTAGCATAACAAAAAATAACATTAATTTCTTTTATCTTCATAGTCGATGTAGATAGTGCATGTAACTGTTTAACATGCCTATCAACATGCTATCCTTTACCTTTGGCATTCTTTAATGCATAGCACTCTCTCTTCACATGTCCTTTCTTATGACAATAATGTCACTTGCTGTCCCTCTTCCTTGATTTACTTCTACTCATTCTTCTCCTCGTTCTTGCTTCTGCCACGTTGTTGATTCTTTCCTTGGTAAGAATCATGCATGCTATATGAAGATCCACTCTAAGTGACAACCATAGACTTCCTATGGATCTTTTCACTCAGGAGTGCTCCACATATGTCATCATAGACCAATTTACCATTGGGGGAACTATTGCTAATAACTATGCAAAAAGTTTCCCATGATGGCATAGATCCATCAATATGCATCTCAACCATATACACTAAATTATAGCTATGAATATTTCCCTCTTCTCAACTTTACACCTTGATGTGTCCACAATACATTTCTTCTTACTCAACCAAGATATGCATGATCCTCTCCTTTCTCCTTTCTCCTTTCTCCTTTTTCCTCTAACCTTTGATGATTTTGAGGCTTGTGCTTCTATCTAGGCCTCTAATTCCCTATAACTTAGCATGGGTTTCAACTCTTCCTCTTCTTCCAAGGTAGCATAAATAATCCTGGTTAGCATTTGACCACCACCTAAGAATTTCCTCTCCTTCAGATGTGTAGATGCTTCATAAATATACTTGATAATGTAACTAGTCATATCCATTTTCTTTGATGCTCCTCTTTTCATGAAGGCTAGTGTGACCCCCTTATGTGGTTGGGTGTACCTAGCCATCTAGATGGAATAAAAATGTTGATGGAACAATCTGACTACCAAATTATCTGCTTCTAGTTCAAAGTCTATAATTTTTTTGATATCTTTGTAGAGATCCATGAATTTTCTAAATTCATTAGATCATAATTGATTCCTTCTTCCAATTGAAGAGCTTTCCTCACCACTTGTGGGTTGATGTGAATTCCTCTATATACTCCCTCAAAATTTATAACATTGCACCTAAGGTATTCTTTTTTATTGTTTTCATTCCAAAAGTGATTGTCCATTGATTCCATTGCTTCAATACATCTAGGAATGTATATCATTATAGTTGGCCGATCCTAAAATCCTTTTATTCCAACCTATTCCCATACCTTCATGATTACTCTCTTTTATTTAATTTTTTAATATCTCTAGTTGCTATAGTGAACTTATAAATTCCTAACTTCACCAAGTAGATGTACTCGGCTACCTTGGCCAGGTGTTGCTTGGCCTCCTCAGAAGTCTCTCCTCCATCCAAGAACTAGTGTCCTCGAGCTAGAGTGATGTCCATTCCCTTGAGCATATCCTATGTAATCTATAAATCACTCCAACTTCATCATTTTTTCAAATTTTTTGCTTTTTGAAAGCAAGATTCCAAATAAAACATCGCTTCCAACAAAAGAAAAATATTCATATGTACATTTGGACTCTTTAAATAAAAGAGGATTATTCCAACATTTAGTGAAGGCTTTTATTCTATAATTTCAAACTTATTACCTTAAAGAATTGAGAAGAGTTTTTTTATCATTTTTTGGTAATTTTATGTAAACATTTATCTAAAAAATAATACGCATTGGTATGCGTATGTGTATTTTCCAAGATTTTCAGGTAAAAAGAGAACATTTACACAAATCTATCTACAAAAAATAAGGATAAAACTATTCTATTTTCCTTTGTCTCTTTGTTTTCTTTGTACTATGTTCATCTAAACTGCTTCTCTTGTTTATTCCTTGCCCGCCTAGTTCTCTTTGATAATGAGAATGTAGGTACGTTGTTGATGTCGTACTTGGTGTTGAAGTCCAAAACAAACTCTAGTATGTGTAAAGAATGAACCTTTCCAGTGCTCAAAGAGTGTTGCAATTTGTAGTTTGTGACATTATTGTTATGTAAGTGGTTCTATATATTTCTTTACTTTGCATCCACTTATGTAATTATGCATGACTATTCCATCCAAGGTAGCTAGTTGTATTGCACCACTAGGACCCAATTTATGCAAGATGTATGGTCCATGGCCTCTTTTATGCAATTTTTAACCCATTTCTTTGATTGTGAATGCCAAAACTAAATCTCCTCCTTTTGAGCCTTTGTCTTTGATATGCATGTCAATATATGCTTTTTGTCTTCTTTTATTTGCATATAAAGAATTTATTGCTTAAAGTCTAGTAGCTTCCAATTTTCTAATTTTGCTATCCTCTCTACTAATTCATGTCCATTCCACTCTAGGGTGTAAGGTACTCTCATTTTTGGGATTAGAAATTCCATGGGGAAGATAGCATTTTGACCATACACCATGTTTAATGGTGTTGTTCCAATGTGGGTTTTATAAGCAACTCTATATGCCAAAAGAGCATGATGTAATTGCTTATCCTAATCGGATCTTTTGTTGTTCACTATCTTCTACAATACTCCACAAAGTATTTTGCTTGTGCTCTCTGCTAGACCATTTGCTTGGGGGTGAGAAGAAGCTGACAATATGTGAATTACTAGAAATTCTTCTAACAAGCATTTTATGACTTCATTCAAAAAAATAGTTCCCCTATCACTCACTATGTCAATTGGTAACCAAAATCGCATAAAAATGTTTTCAAAAAGAAACTTTTTAGTTGTTTGTGCATCATTCCTTCTAGATGCCCTAGCTTCTGCCCACTTGGTTAAGTAATCAGTTGCCATAATGATATGCTCTACATGAGTACTTTTAGAAGGTCCAATAAAATCTATTCCCTACTTTGAGAAAGCTCTAAAATGCATTATTGGCCTAAGGGGTATGTCATCTCTTCTTATTGGGTTTTTTGTCCTTTAGTATATATCACATCTTTGCACAAATAACTTTGCATCTTGATGTAAAGTTGGCTACCATATTCCATCATATATGACTAACTATGCATTTCTTTCAGCTAAAAAGTGTCTTGATGCTGCTCCAGCATGTGCTCATTGGAGAATTTTTACATACTCATCTTAATGAATACATATTCTCAAATATCCATCCTTTCCCCTTTTATACAATTGTTCCCCTATTAAAGAATAATCTTGACATTCTAGTTTCATTACTTGATCATGGAAATTATTCTTTTCTTGATCTTTGTCCCTTTTCAAGCATTTTACAATAACTTCACTCCATGAAGGATTCTTTTGGATTACAAACATAGTTTCATCCTCCACTATCTTCTTTTCTTGACAAACATCACATTTTTCAACAAAGTAATGTACATCTCTCTTTTGATCAATCCAATACACCCCTAATCTATGCAAATTTACTAGGGTTTGAGATTTGGGTGCATGGATTAGACCTTGAGAGTCATGTGCATTCTCCAAGTAATTGTTGTGTTCTTGTTCCAATATGCAAATTAGCAAAACTCCTATTGAATGGAGGTAATATAAAATGTCAAAAGAGTAAGATATAATTTTTGCCTTGACTTATCTCATTTCTCATTTCTTTCCATTTGAATGGAAATTCAAAACTCAAAATTGCAACTATTTCATTAGCCCAATTAGGAATCGCCTCAACTTTGAAGAGATAAGCATCTGGTAGTTCATCACCTACTCCCTTTGGTTTCTCTCCATTACACAATCTAGATAAAAAATCTACCCTAATGTGAGTTTTTCCTTGCTTGACTACTACTTCAATATCAAGCTCCATTAATAATAAGAACCATCTAACTATCCTCCCTGTATTACAAGGTTTATCGAGCAAATACAATAAAGCCTGATGATCTACAAGAAATTCGAATTTATTTGCCAAAATTTAATGTCTTAATTTCTTTACTACATAAACCATGCCCAATCCTTCCCTTTGAGTGGTGATAGTTCTTCTTAGCTTGGTTAAGTTGTCTAGTTGCATAAGCAATTGGAAATTCTAATTCAGTATCCTCCACTAGTTGAGCTAAGATGCATCCTAATGCAAAATTAGACGCATCTTCATGAACATGAAAAATTTTCTTCCAATTTGGAGGTTTCAAGATTGGTGTTGAACTTAACCATGTTTAAAGCTTTTTAAAGGATTCTTCACATTCTTCTATCCACTCAAACTTTGTGATTATGGAATATAATGGTTTAGCAATTATGGCATAATTATGAACAAATCTTTTGTAGTATCCACAATGTCCCATAAAGGCTTGTAGGTCTTTCACTACTATTGGTCTTGGCATTTCAGCTATCACTTTTGTTTTCTCTTCATCAATGGAAATACCATTTTTGGATACTATGTGCCATAGGATTCTAACTTTTCTTACAAAAAATATGCACTTCTCATGGTTTAGACAAACTCTATAGATTTTACATTTCTAGAAAATTTGTCTAAGTTCTCCCAAATGATTTGATTTGATAGAAGAAAAAAACACACAGGCCATCCACATACACTTCCATTGTTTTCCTTAGAAACTCCTTGAACATGACACATTAGCCTTTGAAAAGTAGTAGGTGCATTGGTTAAACCAAATGGCATAACCCTAAATGCAAATACTCCCCATTCTATTGCAAAAGTAGTTTTATGTTGGTCTTCAAGGGCTATAGCAACTTGGTTGTATCCAGAGAAACCATCAAGAAAACTATATACTTCTTTTCCAACTACTCTCTCTAGAAAATGATCAATGATAGGCAATGGTTATCTCTTATAGTAGTAGCATTAAGTTTCTTTGGGTTTATACAAACCCTAAGCTTTCCACTTTTCTTTGGTACTACTACTATAGGTGATATCTGCTTAGTGTATTCATGTCTTTGCTTTGTTGGTTTAGAATCAGAAGCTATTGGAATTCTATGCAGTTTATCATGTGACGCTTTTTGATGCATTAGCACCTTTTTGATGCATTAGCACATCACTTTTCAAGTTGGGATTTTGTTGTACTAAATCCTTCCAAGAAATTTTATAAGTTATTTGGATATCTTGTGATTCACTGCACCTCCTCCAACTTCATCTATTGGAGGTGTTTTTGTATGATATTCTTTAGCTCCCTTTTCCCTCAATTCTTTCCATACCACTTGATCCATACACTTATTTATTTGTTCATCTCTTATTCCTTTTTCTTTCAATACCTTCATTTATAGAAATGTATCTTCATGGTGAAAGTTCTCCAAAGTAGGTTTACTTCAAGATGTTTTCCTCTATCATGGCCATAGCCTGGAGCTGAGGCTTGATGCAAGAAAAATGGGTCTTCCCTAACTCCTCTATTGGTTTCATTTAGGTAGGTCGGGGTAGCTCAAAAGTGTCTTGACCCTCATTTGTGACATGTCCACCAATGGTTGCCTGGGGTTCATACTCTTCTTCAAAAGAGGCTTCCACTAAAATGCTGACAGTCTTATCTAGCTCTACAAGATCAGAGGGGGTGGCAGGCCTCTGGAGTATTGCCTATTGTACTCGTTGGGTCTGGAGTGTAGTGACTTGCTCTCTAGATTGTTCATTTCTTCCAATACTTTTGGAGGGTTTGTTTTCTATCGAGGGGGTGTTCTCTCTGTTCAGTTCGTTTTATTATCATCCTTGTATTGTGCAAACTGTTGCATTCCTCTGTGATCTTATCATGGCCTTCAAGTAATCATTCATGATCTTCTAAAATAACCTTGATAGTTTCTGATGGAATTGCCTACAAACGGATAGGACTTAGTGGTGCTCTTGGATTATTCATTGGAACTTCAAATGTATCCTGGTTTTGCTCTTGCAATCTTTGATTTTCCTCTCATGTAGCCGTTAAGTGTCGATGGAGAAGTCCCACATTGCAAGTTAATCATGCATTCCATTCAGTATGCACTCTAAGCTGTTCTTCAATTTCTACTATGGCCTCTTTGTCTTGTTGCTCTAACTTCACTTCCATAGCATGGTAGTTGTTTTTGAGCTCCATGTAGTGTGCATTAAGTGATGCATTTTTCCATGCTCCATGAATTGAGCCTAGCTTGTAATTGTGTTGTGATGCTCTACAACTCCTGATATCACTGAACTATTAAACTGAATTCTTCATGCACTTGATCGTACTAGTGAACATTTGGTGTAATGCAATGCCGATGCTGGATGATGAATAAGTGGAATGTGGATGCATGATTGGATGAGAATCAATATATGATGTAGAGCGAATGGGGGAGGGTAAGGGAATGGTGGATGCTAATGTGTATATGTCTATGAGTGATTGTGAATTGGATGGTAGGCAAGTGGGAAATGATGTGTGAAGTGTAGGTGGAGGTGCCATGGATGGTGAAGTGTCCATATCATTGAACGTGTTGTCTATGGTGTAAACCGTGAAAAGTGGAACCAATGTAGTTGAAAGTGTGGGTGCCAAAATAGAATTGATTGGTAATTACAGTTGAGTTGGTGTAGCTCAATGATGAGTAGCATCTCCTTTAATGTCAATCCAGGAAGACGTGAGGATGGTATGATGACCTCGAGCAAGTGAAGGCACAAGTGTGTGAGTGAGAAGCACACCAACATGCACACACATACACACACACGCGCACACACGACCAGACAAAGAGAAAGACAATGGAGTTCTTTTAGATTACTTCCAAAATGCTCATACAAGTTCAAATCTATTACAAGATAACCTCAAAAATGAGCTCTCTAGCTCTATTTTAGTTTTTGACTAGCTTTTGGCCCTGTCCAGACCTAGTGTCTGGCCTAGTTAAAAATTAGGTTCTAGGGCCTATTTGGAGGCTCAAACGGAGTCTAAAAAATATGAAAATTGATAGATAGGTACTTCTAAAGCTCCTCAAGCTCAAGGACTCCTTGGCTTGCACAAAATGGAGCTAAAAAATTATGAAATGATATTTACAATGGTTTTTAGTGATGAAAATCACTATTTTTGTAGGGATTTCTTCTAACAGTTTGACATACATTTCCTGAAGCTCCCTACTTGCTCCTTCTTCTTGTGTGCCCACCTCTTTGATGCATATGGCCTACTTGCCAGATCTTTTTTGACTCCTCTGTCTGCTTGTGCCTTCTCTTCACTCCGACTCCCTTTGTTGGCTTCCTTGTCTTGTGAGTCCTTCAGTTCCTTGACTGCTGCCAACACCCCCCCCCCTCTCTCACATCTGTCGTCTCTGACAGACCCTTGTTGAGTGGGTCGTTGGATGTAGTACTCCACAACGTCTGTGGCTAAATGATGTTTGCTATTCTCAACCCTTTGGCCAAATTAGTGAGTAGGGCATCCCAGTCTACTGGCCCTGGAACTTTTTGATGTGGCATACGTAGCTTTTCTGAATGTAGAGCTTGTTCCACTGCAAATAACTGTAATAGATGAGATGGTCTGGGAATGAATATCTCCACATGATCGTATGGATCTCCTGTGCCATCGAAGTAGTTCTTCATGGACTTAACCAGTTGTGTAGGTCTCAAGGTTCTGGTGTGTTCCCTAGGCCTTGGCAGAGGAAAATCATCAGCGTTTCTTAGGTTTCTTAGAACTCTAGTTCTCTCGGTTTCTTCTCTCTCTGCCTCTGTTTGCGTTCGTTCTCTTCCTATTGGGTTGGCAAAGCTTACCTCAGGTCTATCTCTTTTGTCCCTTTGAGCTCCATGAGCTTGGGGTGTTCCCGCTCCTTGGTGGCCAAAAGAGACATTAGATCTTGGTTGGGGAAAGATAAACTCTCCCTTCCAAGTGTAGGCATGCCTACAGTGCTCTGTAACCACAAATACTCTTTCCGAAGTGTTGTCTAAATAGGTCACTTTGCCTGGGCTATCAAGATCTTTGAGTTCATAGATCGTGATGGTTCCTATCTCATTGGGCTGAATAGGCTTATAGCTCCAAAAGGCTTCATTGGTTTCTCGGTTCAAGAGCAGGTCTATGCTCTTGTTGTCCTGGGGGATCCATTCTGGTGTGAGAATTCTAGTGAGAACTGATTTGCCTCGAGGAGTTTTAGGCTCTACACCCATGTTCCCTTGCTCTAGGTCACCTAAGTCCATTTCTGGGATCACATTTCCGAATTCATCTGTCCTGTCGGGGTGACTGGTGACTACATATATGGCTCCTTCTTTGTCCAAGTATGCTCCATTTTCAAATTTGACTACTGGACGTTCTAGTCCAATGGGTTGATCTGGGTTTTTGATCTAGACCATAGATCTTCCTAGGCCGTCCTCATAGATGCTAGCACCTAATCGGTTGGTCCTAAGGTATTCCAACTGCGTCTTGTAGGGGCCTTCTACCTTATGTAAGTATGGCACTCCTGAACTTCCTGTGGGTCTCTCCATACCTTGAGACATCTCTGACTCACTAGTCTCAGAGCTAGGGTAGTACGAATGATGGCTCAACTGTTGGGCCCAAGACCTAGCAGTATGATTGACACTAGCCTCTAAAGATCTAAGACTTTTCCTATCTCTCCCTAGGTGTCGTCGTGATCTAAGGTTCATACGCTTAGCTGAGCAATCCCAATTTTTACCCAAGGTACAACCTCGTTGCCGATCAATTTGTATCAGTCACTTGGTTCTTTTTTAATTGATTATCGTGTTTATGATCTTTTCTGATATCACGTCGTCAGGAATACTTGAGTTAATTTCCGCACTTTAAGTTGATCGTTCCACATTAGGTTCTTTTCCTTTAAAGTTGTCGGTCACACACAGGTTATCTCTTGACTTGAACTTGATTTCTTAGATACTCTTGACTTGTCTCGTGTCTATCGTTGCCCTGACTTACTTCTAGCACTATTCACGTGTAGCCTAAGCTAGGAATTGACAAAGGGAGTTGAGAGTATTCCAACCTCACTTGCTGATCCCTTGCCCTTTGGTGCTCAAGAATCCGGTTCTCAAGCTTGCCGAATGCCCTTGCTTTGGATGCCCTCAAGTGCTCTCACTGGACCTGTAAAAGTCCCAAGGTTAGCTCAAGACTGAGATTCAAATGACATAATAAATCACGTCCATTCATGCAATTTAGATATCAATTTGCCCTCTCTCTTTATGGCAAACAATTCTAGAGATCCCTTGGTTTTGTTGCCCCTGGGTATGGTCCACTTAATCCTCAAGCTCAAGGACTCCTTGGCTTGCACAAAATGGAGCTACAAAATTATGAAATGATATTTACAATGGTTTTTAGTGATGAAAATCACTATTTTTGTAGGGATTTCTTCTAACAGTTTGACATACATTTCCTGGAGCTCCCTACTTGCTCCTTCTTCTTGTGTGCCCACCTCTTTGATGCATGAAAAATTTAGATGGCTTGCCAGATTTTTTGACTACTGTGTCTGCTTGTGCCTTCTCTTCACTCCGACTCCCTTCGTTGGCTTCCTTGTCTTGTGAGTCCTTCAGTTCCTTGACTGCTGCCAACAGTTGGTGAGGTGAAATAAGGGAGGGTATTTTGAGATAAGATAGGTGCAATCAGAGGGTTGGCGAAGGGTTGGAGAAAATATGGGAGAGATAGAGTGGAGCTGATGGTAAAGGATGTAAACAATCTATTAGTGGGTATGCTGATGCATGGTATAGGTGGGAACAATGATATTGCAGGTTGGATGGGTGGCAGATTCACAATGGGAGTGGAGTAGGTGGTGGTGGATGATGAAGTTACAAGGATAGTTTTAGTTGATGGGCTAGAAGTATGGGGGAGATTGAGGTGGTGACTATGGTAGTGTCTAAAAGGAAGTTTGAACATCTAGGGAGAGGGGGGAACTAGTGGTGATTTGGGGAATGGTGGATTCGATGAAGGAGGTTGTATCGATTGGTAGGACAAGTGGAGGTGTATGTCCACAAAGGGTAGATCAGTGGGAGAGGTTAGCTAGCACTAGGACTTGAATATGTTGCCCTACGTGAGGGAGAAGACTGACACGATGTGGATCAAATTGTTGAAGCTGATTTTGAGACAAAAAATTGAGGGCAGCTACTGCACCCACTGCCTCGCTTAACATGTTGAAGGCTTTGATAATAGGGGCATCAAGCCCATTGTTCTCAAGTTCTCCTACACAACAATGTAAGCAGATCTATATGGGATGTGAAGTATTTCTTTGGCGATGTAGGATAGTAGACTCTCCTTCTCGAAAGCTGCACAATGATACCTTTGCTGTAGAAACCCCAACTCTAGTGCTGCACACAATACTCCACACAAGGGGTGCAAAATGTGCAAAAAACACACAGTACATGGACCATGAACATAGATTTCTTAGTTCATACAAACTGATCAAAGTTAGAGTTTGTGGCTAACCAAGCTACTATATGTTTTATTAAATAGCATATATAAAAGTTTCTAGCAGCCATTTGGCCTATCACATGGACACTGACGATAACAATCTCCCACTAAAGGCCAATATGGCCAAAGTGACTATGGAGCAAAATAAAGAATGATAAAGAATACCTAAGTGTAAGTATAAAAACTATACTTCCCACCTAATGGTCATGTTACATAGGATACAAGTAATTTTTGTAAGATCATGAATCAAGTGACCCCCATCAAGTGAAAACCGTGCATCTGCAACATTATCTCGAGTATGAACCTTCTCAAGAATAATGTGCTCAGTGGCTAATCAATCTCTAATGAAGTGATACCTCACCTCAATGTGCTTGGTCTTTGCATGATAGATCAGATTCTTAGTGAATGCAATGGCACTCTGACTATCACCAAGCAAACGCGGTACACACTGAGGTAAACCCATATCACAAGCTAGAAGAGAAAGCCACATGCTTCCTTACATGCCTCACTTGCTACAACATAGTGTGCTTCCATGGTGGAAACAACTGTACATTCTTGAAGAGGAGATCTCCAAGAGATAGCACCTCCAAAAAATTGAAAAATGTACCTTGATGTAGACTTATGATTGTCTACACAACCAGCATAGTCAGAATCTGTGTAACGAATAACGAATGCTTTCCCCCTACCTAAGCATAGACACATGTCCTTAGTGCCACTCAGATATCTCAAAATCATCCTGACTGCTTCTCGATGCTGCTTGCCAGGATTAGATATATATTTGCTCACAACTCCCACTACAAATGCAATGTCTAGTCTCGTAGCTATCATAGCATACATGAGACTACCAATAGCACATTGATAAGGAATTTTGGTCATGAACTCCTTTTCCTCCTTTGATTTGGGGCAATCATCCTTGCTCAAATTCACATATGCAGCTAAAGGTGTACTCAATGCCTTCCCACTCTACATATTGAACCTGTGAAGTACTTTGGATATGTTCTCAATTTGAGACAAGTATGTGCATCTTTTACTCCTATCATGAGTAATGCACATGCCAATAATATGTTTGGCATCCCCCAAATCCTTCATATCAAATGTCTGACTAAAATTCTTTTTGAGAATTGACAAGTCATAAGAGGACTTCCCAACAATCAACATATCATCAACATAAAGTATCAAGGATATCAGGCTGCCATCTAAGCATCTTTTTTGTGTAGAGACAATGATCCTCGTTGCTTCAAGAATAACCTTGAGACTTCATAAAAGCATCAAACTTTTGGTACCGTTGTCTAGAGGAATATTTAAGTCCATATAAGCTCTTCTTCAGCTTACAAGCTAGACTTTCTTTGTTAGGAACTACATAAGCCTCTCATTGTTCCATATAGATCTCATCTGTAAGATATCCATGCAAGAAAGCAGTGTTCACATCCATTTGGACTAGCTCTAAGTCCTCCATTGCAACTAATCCAAGCAACATTTGAAGGGTAGTCATTTTGACCATTGGAGAGAAGATATCCTCAAAATCAACACCACATTGTTGCTTAAAAGCCTTTGCAACAAGTCATGCTTTATACTAAGGAGACGCACTATCTGATGTGAATTTCAGCTTGTATACCTATTTGCATGGTAAAGTTTTCCTTCCCTTTGGCAAAGGTACTAAATTCCAAGTACCATTCTTTTGAATAGAATCCAACTCACTCTTCATGGCATGCTCCCACTTGACATGATCCTTTGTCTGCATGGCCTCTTTGTAGCAAGAAGGCTCACTAGCATCAGTTAGCATAACGAAATATCTCTCAGGTGGATGTGAGACACATGTAGAGAGTCTCAATGGTTTTTGAGCAGGAACATTTGCAAATTGATCTGGTCGGACATTCTCTTGAGCATCCCTATGTGCAATATTTTTATGTATGCTAACTAGAGGACTAGTATCCTCAAACACCACTCTTCTCACTTCAACCTCCTTGATGGGTTGTTTATGCATCTTAGACTCATTGAAAATGACATCACTACTTTTGATCACTAACCATGTTTCATGATCCCATAAGCGATATCCAAATTGTCCTTCTCGGCCATATCCAAGAAAAATGCATTTCTTTGACTTATCGTCCAACTTTTGTATTTATCCTTTCATCTACACATTTTTGTATTGGGTATAAGGAGTTGTAAACTCTCTACGAATTCCTCTAGAGTGGTAGACATTAGGGGAAAAAGTGAACCCTGCATGGGCCTTGTAAGGATTCCTAATTTTTAGGAATTAAAACAGTTAATTAGGGAGATTAAGAGGTTCAAAAAAACCACTAGTGGTATTGTATAATAAAATAAAGAATAAAATCCAAGAGGGAATTCTTTTGCATTTCTAGCCCTTAGATCTCTTGATTGGATGGCTAGGATCAAATGAAAATGTTTGGATCTTAATCTGGCAATAAATGACAAAATAGGAACAGTCCTACGAAGAGAGAGAAGAAAAAATCAAATTCCACGTCGAATTTTGGCCATCGGATCTCATTTAGTTTGGAGGGTGGAGATTCAAACCCATCTTACTAGCAAAAAAGGACAAAATAGCGACATTCCTATGAAGAGAGAGAAGGAAAACTCGGGTTGCACATGGAATCTCAACCGTCGAAAGTCATTTAGCTTGGAGGGTTGAGATTCAAACCCAAAATACTGGCAATAAAGGACAAAATAGGGAAACAAACTCTCACTAAAAGAAAAAACGTCCAAAATTCGCAAACACAGAGAATATTTTCTTCATGACTTGCATATCATTTCCTTCGTCGGATTGCGTCACGATTTGACAATCAAGATTGAACTCATAGTGATCCTTGTAGGGATGAAATCAAGGCCATTGGATCCTTTCAAGATCCAATGCCTCTAATTTTAGGCGCTTTTTTGAATTCATGAGCAATCATAGCCGCTCGATGGAAGAAAATCCAAGGGTTATATTTCAAAGCCACCCTTTTCCCAAGTAATGATCTTAGCCATTGAACTTTGAAGGGCATCCAAGGGTTCTGTTTGAATCCCATGCCTTCCAAAAACTACTTGAGGGAAAAACCCACGAATTTTAGCATCTTTAAGTGGTTTTGACTTGCCCAAACCAAGGGAAGCCTATACCTACTCTAGTTGATTAAGGGACTAGACTGTGGCCACCACCCTCCTCTCATTGGTCCATCACTAGTAACTCTCTAATCTAAAAAGCCCATGGAGGGTTCATTTTTCCCCTAATGAAAAGGTTGAATTCATGTGAGGAATACTCAACCCCATTATCTGAATGTAAAGATTTGAGCTTAGTTCCATTTTTAATCTCAAGTGAAGCAAGCCATTTTTTGAAGGTAGGGAACACCTCATCCTTCGATTTGATAGGATATACCCAAAATTTTCTAGGAGCATCATCTATGAAAGTGACAAAGTAAAGAGAACCACCTAATGACCTTGTGGGCATAGGACCACACACATCTATATGAACGAGATCTAAAGGCTGAATTGAAGATTCAATGTGCCTTTTATGCACATTGTTTGCTTTCCATATTGACAATGCTCCCATAATGAAAAATCAAAGAAAGATAACATAGGTAAGTAGCCAAAACGAGAAAGATTTTCCATTCCACTATAAGATATGTGGCCCAAACGACCATGCCAAATACAAGCCATAGGTTGACCAGTAATAGCTAACAAGTGTTCTTTTTATGATACAAATAAAGGACTGATACAAATAAAATGATCCAACTTTGCTTCCTTTTTCAATAACAGTATTGTCCTTTGATATGCAAAAGGACTAAGCATAGAAAACCACCTTATAACCAAGGTGATCAAGTTGACCACCTCACATCAAACTACATGATAACTGAGGTACATGGCATACATTATGCATAGTAAATTTTGAACCATCAACATCTCCAATCCCCACAATGTCACACTGGTAAGAATCACGAAGTCTCACGATACCAAGAGACTTTGCTACATAATTAGATAACCATTCTCTATGTGACACATGGAAAGAAGCACCATAATCTAGCAGCCATGTGCGGGAAAGGGAATCAAACATAAGAGCCTCAATGGGCACAATACTATCAAGTGTGAACACATCAGCATCATAAAAAATAGCATTGATTTCTTCAATCTTCACAACCAAAGAGGATGGTGCATGTAGCTATTTAACATGCCCATCAACATTCTATCCTTTACCTTTAGCATCCTTTAATGCATAGAAATCTTTCTTCATGTGTCCTTTTTTGTGACAATAATGACATTCAATATCCCTCTTCCTTGATTTACTTCTCCTCTCATTCCATTGACAATTCTTTTCCTTGTTCTTGCTCTTGCCATGTTGTTGATTCTTTTCTTCGTAAGAATCATGAACATTATATGCATCTCCACTTTGAGTGCCACCCTACAAATCTCCTCACTCAAGAGCGCTCCAAATATGTCATCATAGACCAATTTACCACCAAGTGCAGTATTGCTAATAGTTGTGCACAACCTATCCCATGATTATGGCAAGGTACATGACAACAAGACTGCTTTCATTTCATTATCCATATCCATTTTCTGAGCTTCCAACTGGGAGAATATAGCATCAAACTCATCTAGATGAGCAACAACACTATCTATGTCCTTCATGTGAAGGTCATATAATTTTCTCATCAGATAAACTTTATTTGATGCTGTCTCTTTTTCATATGTATTGCATAACTTCTTCCAAAGCTCCTCTGCACTTTCACAGTCTAATATTGTAAAGCAAACATTATCTGCCAGGTGCAATTGAATGGTAGACCTAGCCATTTCATCTAACTCATCCCAATCATCTTCATCCATGTCAGCAGGCTTCTTTGAGATTCCATTTACTGGCTTCCATTGCCTCCTCTGAATTAGCACATCTTTAATTTTATTCTTACATAGAGCAAAGTTTGTGCCATCAAATTTTTTGATCTCAAAATGGTCTTTGCCCTGCAAGTTATAGCTCCTCCTTTTAACATTAGTACTAGACCCCGATCCACCAGATATGCTTGGGACCTCTGATGTCATGATGATAGAGAAGTGAATAGAATGATAATGGAGCTAGAAGATTTCAAACACCACTAAGGCTCAAAGAAGGATGGCCAAGTGTTAGATTTATGGGAAAAAATTCAGTATTCTTCCTAGAAAAATGTATTAATGAGCAGTAATGACCAACCAAAAGGATTATGTGATAAAAAATGTGCTCACACCAATAAGTGTATCAAGGAGTAGACCACTGTATGGTTGGCAAAACCAAAAAATATAGAAAAATTCTGACTGAGTATCCTCTGCAAAATGAGCACATGACCAATGTCAAGATCTCATAAACCTTTAAGTACTGACATGTTAACCTGCACAGTGAATCACTAACTCCACTGCATATAATCTATTACCCAAAAGAAGCCAACTATGCTTATCGAGCACCTATGAACAACCATCATACATCTTCCACCTGCATCACTGAAGAGACCTCAACATCTATGTGCCTCCCAGTTAAGAAAACCTCATCATGACCCTCTTTATCAAACATAAAAGGCTTTATGCAAAAATGTAACCGCTATATCAATCACCACATGGACGTACATAAGATATCATAGAAGCATACATAGTGTGTATGTGCTCAATATATGCAGTAAAATGGCACAGAAAGGCTGAATTCACAGCCCAAACACTGGCCAACAACACCTGCAAGTGTCTATCAACTTTGTTATTTAGGTTCAAAAACTTGCATAGACTTGTGATGGCTGCTCCCACTACAACTAAAACCTTTCAAGAAACCTATAGATCAACAAAAACCCCAAAAGGTGAACCTTTATTGTAAAAGAAGTACAAAGAGCATTTTTCTTGATGTGCTTGAACTTGTGTAAAGAGAACTATGCATGAAAGTACTCCAAAATGGCTACAAGAATCAACCCCAAAATGCTTCAAAATAGGCTTTGAAAGCAAAGAATGAGGTTTTGACGGCCCAAAACATGCTCAAGGTAATGTTAACCTTAGTCTTTCCCCTTCTTCAAACCCCACATGAGTGTAGATTAGTGGCAAGAGATTGTCAGTTAAGCAAGTTCCCAGGGGAACAACACTTGGATGGGTGACCTCTCGGGAAGTTCAAGGAACCTCTATCTTTCTTCATAGTTGAGGTCCTCCCTTGCATGTAGCCAATGGCACGAATGGTGACTTTTGTGACTCAAATGAAAAGGTATGCCAAGGTCTATGCCTTGGTGACCACCTTAATCAAAAGTCTTGGGTGGGCGGGCAAGTGCTCGCTTTGCTCGCACAAAAGGAGCAAAGCTTTTTCATTGAAATGCTCTGATACCAATTAAGTAGTTCTTTGGTGATGCATGATGGTAGACTTATCGAGAGCTTTGCAACGATGCCCTTGCGGTAGAAACCCTGACTCTAGCACCACACACAGTACCCTGCACAAGGGGTGCAAAATACATAGAAAACACATAGTACACATACCATGAACACAAATTTCTTATGTCATACAAATGCAATTAAAAAAAGAGTATGTGGCTAACTAGGTAACTATATGTTTCATCAAAGAACATATACAAAACTTTCCAATGGCCATTTGGCCTTTCACATGGACACTAACGATGGACTCATCTTCAATGAGTTACACTTCTCCTCATTCTTACTAGGTGTGTTGATGTTCCTCTTGTTGGTCCTGTGTGTCATGGAACTCTCCCTGATCCGTCAAACCATGTTCTCTTCCTCATTGTCTTCGGTTATAGCACACTCATGATCCTCTTAAAAAAATAATAATAAAGGAAGTTTGGCCTTAGCCTACTCTCCCGGACTTGTACTAATTAAAAGAAAAGTACAAGTGAAGGGGATTAGTGCCCACGGGACCCCCCAAATCCCACAAAGCAAGGGTAGATTTTACTAGGGTTTAGATGGCATTACAAAGAAGGTTAATGACCTCTCATCACCCTCATGTGGGGCCCACCTAGGTTTAAGCTTGTTGTTGATCAGATGGAGCACTTGATGCCTGAAGGGGAGGGGGGGTTTCTTACAGTTAGCGATTCTTTTGCCGAGGGGGAATAACGATTTCTCAATCGACCACTCTTTGGGGGAGTCACCAAAGTTATAAGTGCATCTTTCCCACCATATCTTCCATAGGACCTCCCCTCTAATGGCATTCTAAAGAGTCGCAAAGCAGCCGATCGCTCCTCCCAGCAGAGCTTGTTTCCAATTGATATGTTTCTAAAGTCTAATTTTCTTTCCGGCAATTCACTAGAGCCTCTTGGAGTTGGGACAAGTAAAGAAGATGTGAGCAACATCTTCAATGGACCAGTAGCAGTGCTTTCACCAAGGAGGCACCCCACAAATTTTGCTAGCCTTTAGGTTGGTCCAAATTCCACGATGAAGAATTTGCCAAAGTAGGACAAACTTTTTGATTTCTATGAGAGGGTGCCAGATAGCCATGAACTTCATGTCCCACCACATCCACGACACACACCACTTCTTGTTGAGGTTGACCTGATAATCAATGGTATCTTTGATGTTCATGATTTTTATTAGGCAATTACTATTGTGACATTTGAGACCAAGTGGGCTCGGTGGGTTGCACCCCATGAGAAGACGAACTTTAGAGCGGTCCCATGCAAGATGTCTACTTTGCAAATCCTTTCTACATAGGTAATGTTGAGGCTAGGGTCAACATCCTCAAATTTGATCCATTGGTTGGTGTCTTGTTTCTAGAGATGTTTCCATTTTTTGAAGCCTTTGTTCCATAGCCTCTTGGCATTTAGAATCTTCTAGGATTCCATGTTCTGAATGCCATGGATCGAAAACCAGATAGAGTCATTTTCTCTGATACCGGCTGCCCACTTCCAATCTTCACTGATTTTTGTGAAGCATTTGACTTTACTCCAACTCTTCCATAGGGAGCACACAAGATTTGAGCCTTTCGAGAAAACTGGGATCGGGGAAAACAAAAGGGTTAGAATGTCAAGATTCTTCCAAGTCGGGAATCCAATGAGAGTCAACTCATTCTTATTTTTGAAGATCAACTTGGCACACGAGGCCTCCCCATTGCACCATGCCTTAATCCTCCATTTTTCCGCAAGTTTGTTAGCCATGCACCTAATGTCTAGGATGCCAAGGCCCTTTGTTTGGGAACTTGGGTCATTGGGTTGTTCATATTCCTATGAAAAAAAATGTGTATCAGAGAATTGGAAGTTCATATTAAGGGGCTCTTGGATTTCGAAATCAAATGTGGTGTTGAAATCATCCCTTACCATGTCTGAAAATGAGAATACGAATCCTCCTCCTAGAGTACTGGTGCCTTCATGCTTTGTGGCTACCATACATTGTGACTACTGGTTCTATTGCCACTAGTTCAGTAACCATTGGTGTTGATTGTGTTGTGCTAGAGGGTTGCACTGTGCTAACAATAGTTTGACCTTTAGGTGTTGGTATGTGTGAGAAGCAAATGCAAATAAGAGGTATGACTAGATACGATCCTCGTGGTAATGGTTGGGGAGATGGTTGCAGTGATGGTCTCCATGTGTAAACAAGGGATGGAGCCTCTCATATGCTTAGTCGAATGGGAAGTTGTGGCACACATGCTCTTGTAATCTTGTAGTTGGGTGCTAATGAGGGCACGTTCAATTGACATATCATAGGTGAGACACATATACACAATCCTAGTAATAGCACAACAACCATGCTACTATAGTTGCTCTTGTATCCAATGTGCTAGATTGATGGTCCAAGATAGATTGTTAGCTAGATACAAACTAAGCCATACATGCTTGTGAGGTTGAATAAAGTAGTCCTGGGCCAGGAATGCGAAGTACTACATACATATCTCTAGAGGCATGGATAGCTCCAGTGTAATAGCTGAAATTCGAAATCATTTTAGCACATCTCCTTTCTTCATAGTTTTTGGAACTAAGGTCTCTTTCACTGAGGGAACATGGCTGACATTGATCTTTTGGGTCGCTTAGATAAGCTTACCTGTGAGCTTGAACTTCTTGAAAGGTGGATCAATGACCAGAGAGGGTAAAATAAAAGTACTTGGAAGCTCTTTCTTTGCTTAGGTTTAGAGAGTAGTAACTAGATAGAAGCATTTGTAGAAATCTGGTTTTAGTAATTATGCTTTAAAGTACTCCTTGAATCCAACCTTCTCCCATAATGGTTATAGCTGTGCTTATCTAGTAGGGTTTCAAACTCTTAAGAAAAGGATTGACATCTTCCCCATACATTGATGAAATTTAGTTTTACCTCAAATATGTACTCTACATCGGCAAGAGGTCTTAGCAATCCTTGAAATCAATGAGATTTTGTGTGGATGTGATCAGTTCTCTCATGAGGTGGATCTTTGATGGGCATGGAACCTTGAAATCCCTAGAATTCCTACAACGGTAGTAAAGGGTACTCCTTCACCAGCAAGTTGCGATAATCCACTAGGTGGTGACTAGGACCCCAAGTGGATGAACCTTGCATTATGAACTTCTCTATGTCTTGCAGGGATCTGCTACAAAAGGAGAATACATTAGTATCGACTCAAATGTTGATCTCAGTATGGCAAGACCACAATCCCTTTCCAATATTGATATGTGTCCCAATGATGTGGAGTGATATTAATGATGTCTTTGTGCCTAATGCAAGTCGCAAGGCTTTGTATATGCAAACTTTGGATTGTGCATGATCTCATATGCATAATTGGTATCATCATTTTTGTTACATGATGTTATGAGGGTGATTATTACAATGTTCGTTGGTTATGTTAGGTGTCAAGGGATCACTAGATTGTGCCCTTTGATTAGACTAGAAAAGATTTCAAAATTATACCTTTGATTACAAGATCACCCATATAGGGAAAATAATACAAGAATATGTAACTGAAAAAAGAAGTCCCACAAGTCGAGAGTGATAGGTATGAATAACTTGGCTAGAAATGATACAGGAGATCCCACAATACAAGACTATAGGTATGAAGCAATATATCTGGATTGCAAGAACTCCCTTCAAGGAGATGAACTAGATACAAGAAATAAATCGACAAGATCTTGTACTATGAGATTACAAGTGGACAAGACAAAATGTCCAGGGTATAAGACTAGACAAGACTAGAACAAAAGACAAGATTAGAATGCGAACTAAAACTTACTTGGTGATCATGACTCCTTGAGCTCTGAAGACTGGCATTGGTGAGATTGAGTATGTATGTGGCCAACCCCTCCTTATATAGGTTTTCAAGGGCAGTTCATCAATGGTGTTTATGATTTGATGATATCATTGATGATGTCGTCAATTCAAAACACGACCTCTGGATATCAGAATTAAGCAAGACAATCAATCTTAGGGTTTTGGCACATTTTGGACATCATGAAAGAATTAGATTCTCCAAATTGTGAACCAAACATTATATATAGAAAGTGATATGGAATCTAAGGTTCAAGATGATTTCCTTTGTGTCCATGACATCACCTCCCCCTCAAGCGATGAGTTCCGCACAGAGAGATTATGTGACTTTGAGATATTCTAGGAGTTGAATCTTCATAGCACTTGATCTTTGTAGAGTTCTTGATATGTGGTACTAGAACACAATGAGGATGGATATCCATGATGAAGTTGGAAAGGGTTTGTAGTGTATCTAGGAATAGAATCAACAACATGATTCTCATGATAGGATGTATTCATCTTATGACTCTGATGATGATTCCTTTGATATGGGATGGTGAATGTGGAAGTTCTAATTCCAACTTGTTTCTTCTTCTTAAGACATTTGAACACCATATGGTCATGATCTCCACAATAAATGCATAATCCATTGTCTTTTTAATGTTTTCTTTCCTTTGGTGCAAGTCGCCTGATGTTATCCAACTCCATTGGTTTTGGTTGAGATCCTCCCAACATATGTTGTTGAGGAACTGAGATAAATTTATATTCTCGATCTCTAATAGAAGTTTTCTTCTCTTGCTTTCTCTCGAACAATCTATTATCACACTGAATTTCTTGATTCATGAATTCATTCAAAGTGTTTACCTTCAGCATGGTTAGCATGTGGTCCTTGACATCATCATGTAAGCCCCATCAAAATCGGTTGATAAAATAATCCTCATGCCATGTGAGATCACAAATGATTTTCCTGAATTATGATGCATAGGTAGACACATGCTTGTTTCTTTGATGTAGCTTACTTAACTTTGTTTCAACAACTCATGAAAAATTGGTATCTCCAAAAGAAGGTGTGAACTCTCGAACAAAGGCCTTGAAATCATAATTAATATCCATATCCTTCTCACGGATAAGTGCAAAGCATGAAAGACGAGGGCCACATAATAGAGTTCCTATGAGTCTTACTTGAGAAGCATCATCCGGGTACCTGTTTGGTTGCATTCTTAGGAATAGTTTCACTTGTTGTAGGAATCCTCGAAACTTTGATCTTGTCCCATCGAATTTCTTAGGCATGCTCAGTTTTGGTCTTATCTTCATATTGGTTTCCATGGGGGTAATTGAAGAAGATTGATTTATAATGATATGTAGCTCTTGGATTTGACTTTGGGGCTCTATGATTACATCTTGAATATTCTAGTGTTGAATCCTTTCTTGGTTTTCTCACATCTCCTGAACTTGATGTTGAATAACTTTAAGTGTAGAAAAAATTTCTTCACAAATAATCTCCATTGTGCTTGGTCTTGATGAAGGCAATTTTGCCAAAATGTCATGGGAGTAGTAGATTGTGCCCTCTGACTAGACTAGACAATATTTCAAAATTATACCTTTGATTACAAGATCAACCATGTAGGGAAAATAATACAAGAATATGTAACTAGTACAAGAAGTCCCACAACTCGAGACTAATAGGTATGAATAACTCAACTAGAGATGATACAGAAGATCCCACAACTCGGGACTGTAGGTATGAAGCAAGATATCTGGATTACAAGAACTCCGTTCAAGGAGACAAACTAGATACAAGAAATAACTCGACAAGATCTTGTACTATGAGATTACAATAGAACAAGACAGAATGTCTAGGATACAAGACTAGACAAGGCTAGAACAAAGGACAAGACTAGAACTCGAAATGAAACTTGGAGAGTACTTACTTGGTGATCATGACCTCTTGGGCTCCCAATACTTGCATTGGCAAGACTATGTATGTGGCCAACCTCTCTTTATATAGATTTTCAAGGGTGGTTCATCAATGGCAGTTATGATTTGATGATGTCATCAATTTGAAACATGATCTCTAGGTATTAGAATTAAGCAAGAAGACAATTGATCTTAGGGTTTTGGCACTTTTCAGACACAATGAAAGAATTAGATTCTCCAAATTATGAACCAAGCATGAGATGTAGAAAATGACATGGAATCTAAGGTTGAAGATGGTTTCCTTTGTGTTGATGATAGTAGGTGTTCTTGTGGACTTACAAAAAGGGATCAGTGAACTATTTATCTGGCTATGGATGAGTAGGTGGGGGTGGTCTTGGGGTTTTTTTGGCACCCATTTCCAAGATGTGCAAGGGATTATCTTACAAGGGTAGTCAGCTATAATGGCCATTTGTGTAGGTGGAGGTTGAGTGGAACACTGAATCTTTAGGGGAACGTGAGTATAGGAACATGAGTTGGAGCTCTTAAGTAGGCCTTAGGCACCCATATGCTTGATGTGTTGGATTTAGCCATCATAAATAGGATAGATACCCACATGTCTCAAACTTTTGGTTGTCGACCTCGGTCTAGCCTCTGTGCTTGAAGCATTGGATTCCTCCTCTGTTTATTGATTGGGGACTAAGGTGGTGGATGAGTTGTTGTTAGGCCACCCTTTCGGATCTCTATCTCCTTATGCTTGTAGTGGATGGATATCTGCACTGCTTCCAAGGTGTGGTAGGGGTTGATTTTTTAGCTTTTGTGCTTCTGTTGAGGTTAACTCTTCCATGGTGGTGAGGGAGAAGTTGATTGGACTCTCTGCTTTGCAAGAGAAGGGAGGTCCAACACTTGCATGAATCGCCCATCAGAAAGTGAGGCATTATGTACAACATATCTAGGCATGCATCAGGGGAAAAAATAAGGGCAAAAAATAGGCCAATGGCAAAGTTTTAGAGAAATTAGAAAAATATTTATATTTTTAGATAATCTTCAAAACATAAATATAGCCATTGTTTGAACCCTAGCTTTTGTACGATCTCATTTTCTTTGCCATGGCATCGATTTTATGTGTGCTATTTGCATGACACACATCCCCTTCTCTGCATAGAGTTCTATCACGTGAGTGCTTCACGATTCACCCATCAGGTATCTCTAGTGGCACTGTGGTCTTGGTGTTTGTCTTTTGCCGTGATTGCTTGAATTCTATTTTTGTGACCTAGTGATGATTTTTGAACTCTAAGTTGTAGCTGTTGGCTGATATGTTGTAAGCATTTATAAGTGAGAGTAAACCATTGTTATTCTTAGTAAGTTGGGAAATCATTGTCTCATGATGGAAGGTGTGAAACAGAGGCATATTGAGGAAGTGCATTTGTATGCTTAAGTTTCTTTTTCATATCAAGAATTGGCGCATAGTGTGTTTTGCCTATTGTTATCATACACGGCCATAAGGGAGGAGGATGCTTAGTTTAACATCACCAATGGTTGTGGAGGCATGCCATGAAGGCATATCCAAGTCTGAACAT
Source organism: Ceratopteris richardii (assembly GCA_020310875.1). Taxonomy (NCBI): domain Eukaryota; kingdom Viridiplantae; phylum Streptophyta; class Polypodiopsida; order Polypodiales; family Pteridaceae; genus Ceratopteris; species Ceratopteris richardii. The sequence goes on along the minus strand of CM035433.1, from coordinate 103,269,970 downwards.
ATTATCTAGTGCCATATGTGAGCAAGGCCTACTGCCATTTTCTGTGAGTGTCAAAGATTTTGTTTGATATAAGCAAGTTTTAGCGTACTTGCTTGTTTTTTTTCCTCAATATGAGAGGCTTTTGATGCATTTAACACAACAATTTGAAATTAAATGTTCCAGTGACTTCGGATTCATCTATAAGCAAGATTTCATCCAAACTGATTGGTTTTCTCTCAATTTATGTGCATGTGAAAGATTTTGTCTCAGATAAGAAAGTTTCTTTCGCAAATTGTTTGGTTTTTTGTTAAAAGAAAAGGTTCCAAGTTATAACTAGCCTAGTTTGGTGCCTTTTATTTGCAATATGGACGCATTGAGTAATACCTTTCTCTAGTTATGTGTTTTGCCTTGCTCCTAATCATTATAGTGATTTGCCTCAAAGCTATTTAGTTTCCCTCGAAGTCGTAGAATGGTTCCATGACCATGTTATTGTTGTTGTTGTTGTTGCCTTTTCTATTTGCAAGAGGCTCATATTTATATATGAGAGTCCTTAGAGTGAGGAATTCCATGGGACTTCTGTTTTATTCTCTCTATCTTTTTAGGAATTACATTCCTACCCCTCCCCCTTCTCACGTTGATGAGGGTTTTTCTCCTTGTGCAACTATTGATTGTCCTATCATTGCACGCCTTAATGCTATTCACCCTAACAACATGACCAAGTCATACTGAAGTTAGATGTTGTCTCACTAATCAAGTTGTCATTCTTTCATCTTTGGTCAAATTATTCAAAATTTTGTAATTTTTGGTACATGCTCCTTAGAACAATGATTTAACCTTAGTAGCAAAACCATACATTCAATGTCGCTATCTTAAAAGGGTCAATTATTGTGGCCAATCAATACTTGGCATGGGACCCTCTTTTTTTTTAAATGCTTGATTGAATAGTAGGGTTTAAATTGTTTGCCTTTACAATGTGTTTATGTGATACCTTGAGAATTCCAACCCATTTCATGAACTTTTGCATCAACCTTTGCCTTACCATGATGCTCATACAAAAAAGGTTCATAAAATGATTTACTTACCTGCTTGACGAAGTTTCCATAATACTAGAAATCCAAGGCTCACTCATCAAAGAGCTCAATATTTGTTGTTCATGCTCGTTTTTCACTTGGTGGTCACAACCTAGGATAATTGAGTCAAAATGAATTTGCCTTATCTTGCATATGCATGCACT
>CM035433.1:103136257-103266257 GCA_020310875.1 Ceratopteris richardii | reverse complement strand
ATATAACAAAGAATCTGGTTTTTGTTGGACAAATGGTTGACCAGGGATTACAAGTCAGGTTCAATGCTGATGGATTATATGTAGAAGAGTACAAGGAGGATGGACGATTGGTTGCCAAAGGAAACAAAGTGGGTAGGATGTTCACCTTAAATGTGAAGATTCTTGAAATGAATGCAGCCATGTTTGCAAAAGGTGCAGGAGTTATTGCAGATATAGAGATGTGGCACAAACGGATTGGACATGCAAACTTGCAAAAGCTGAAATTGATGCAGTTAAAGGAGATTGTCCATGGACTACCAAATTTCAAGGTTGCAAAAATACAAAAGGTATGTGCAGCATGTCAATTTGGTAAACAGTCAAGAGCATCATTTCCTTATGACAAGCATGTTAGTGAGAATGTACTAGAAGTAGTACATACAGATGTTTGGGGTCCAGCAAAGACCACATCTATGGGCAGCTGAAGGTTTTATGTTACTTTCATTGATGACCATACATGCAAAGTATGGGTATATTTCATGAAAGAGAAGAGCGAGGTGTTCACTCACTTCCAGAATTTTAAAGGTATGGTGGAAAAGCAGACAGGGAAGTACATTCAGACATTAAGATCTGATGAAAGAGGTGAATACATGTCAAATGATTTTGGCAGTTTTCTAAAAAATCATGGAATTCGACGTCAGTTTTCATGTAGGTACACACCACAATAGAATGGCATTGTTGAATGCAAAAATAGACATATCGCAGAAATAGCAAGAGCCTCGATGACTGAGGAGAATATGCCTTATTATTATTGGGCAGAAGTTGTGCATACTGTTGTATACATCATGAACAGAACTCCGACTACTGCTGTACATCAAGTTACACCTGAAGAGAAGTTTACAGGTAAAAATCCAAACTTATCACATCTCAAAGTTTTTGGTTGTATTGCATATGTACATGTCCCAGATGAATTGAGGACGAAGCTTGATCCAAAAGTAGAAAAGTGTGTCTTCATTGGATACTCCCTTGAGCAAAAGGGATATAAATGTTATAACCCACTCACACGACAGGTAAGGGTGAGCAGAGATGTGGTATTTGATGAAATGTCCAACTTCTATGCAGATTCCAAAGAAGGGCTGAGTCTTGAACCAAATGACAAAAAAAATGCTGAAAAATAAAGTGCAAAATCTCAAGTTTTGAAAGGACTGGATGCATCACCAAGCAATAGTTCCAACTCAAATCCATGGAGTGGAAGATTACGTGGAAATTTCGGTCCAGCAAATTCATCAAATACATCCAAGAAAGGTAAAGAAAAGCTTTTTGCTAATCATAAAACATGTGCAGGTTTTGAAGACGTTGATGGAGATTCAAGCGGTTCAGAAAAGAGTCTTGATGAGGAACTTGGATTGCCCTCTGTAAAGACTCCAGAAGTAAGAAGGGCACACGCAGATGATACAAGGAGAAGTGACCCAAGACCAAGAAGATCTGGGAGGATGCGGAATTCAGTGCAATAATTGACATATGATAGTTACATGGCTCGTCATTGTGCCTACATGACAAAGGTAATACAAGATGCTGAAGCTTCTTGCTTTGAAGATGCAATTTGAATTGCAGATTGGGAAAAATCTATGGATGAGGAGATGGTTGAACTTTATGGAAATGATACATGGAAGCTGGTTCCATTGCCGCAAGGAAAGAAACCCATAGGCTGCAAATGGGTTTACAAGGTAATGCTGATGGTAGCATAAGCATGTATAAAGCACGATTGGTAGCTAAAGGATATGCACAGACATATGGCATTGATTATGAGGAAACATTCAGCCCTGTAGCTAAAATGTCTACTGTCAGAACACTTGTTGCATTAGCTATAGCAAAAGGATGGACTTTGCATCAGATGGATGTGAAGAATGTTTTCCTACATGGTGAGTTACAAGAAGAACTATATATGGACCAGCCACAAGGATATGAAGATTCAAAGCATCCAGAATATGTTTGCAGGTTGCAAAAGGCTTTGTATGAGCTGAAGCAAACCCCTCGTGCATGGCATGCAAGGATTGCTGATTACTTAACTAGCATTGGGTTTTCTATGTGTGATGCAGATCACTCACTTTATGCAAGATTGTGGCTATTTACGTTGATGACCTGATCGTAGATGGTGATAATGAAGAAAGCATCAAAGAGGTAAAGCAACTTCTTATGCAAGAATTCGACATGAAAGATCTTGGTGTGCTGTGTTATTTCTTGGGTATTGAGGTTATACATATAGAAACAGGTATATGGATGTCGCAAAGGCAATATGCCTTGAATATGCCAGAAAAGTATGGTATGGCTGGTTGTAAGCCAATTTCTATGCCATTAGATCAAAATTTCAAGTTGGATACATCAGGTGAAGCATTGGAAAATGCTACTATGTACAGGAAAACTGTCGGAAGTCTTATATATCTCACAATTACAAGGCTTGATCTAAGCTATACTGTTGGACTTGAAAGTCAATTTATGCAGGTTCCCAGGAAGCCACATTTGGATGCTCTGAGGCGCACTCTACGTTATGTGAGTGCTACTTTGGATTATGCATTGTTTTATGAGGTTGGTGTAGATTTGCAAGTTTATGGATACACTGATGGAGATGGGGCTGGTAGCATTCCAGATAGAAGATCCACTAGTGCTTTTCTATTCTCACTTGGGAGTGCAGCTGCTACATGGAGCAACAAGAAGCAACCCACTATTGCTTTGTCGAGTACAGAGGCTGAGTATAGAGGTGCTGCAATGGTAGCATGTGAGGCATCATGGTTGGAGATGTTACTTGCAGATTTAGGTGTGGAAGTGCAAAAGCCTATCACTATCTATTGTGATAATCTTAGCAGCATACAGTTAGCAGGGAACCTTGTTTTCCATGCTAGAACAAAACATATCGAGGTACATTATCACTTCATCAGAGAGAAGGTATTAGCAGGTGATATTGATCTTGTTTATGTGAGAACAGATGAGCAGGTTGCTGATATTTTCACCAAAGCACTTGGAGCTGAAAAGTTGAAGAAGTTTCGGGAGATGATTGGATTACAGGATATCACGTTCAGCTTGAGCGGGAGTGTTGAGATATCAAGCTCAACAGGTGATGATCCAGGATGACACATACCAGTTTTTTGTTTCCTTGACATGTATAGTGGCCACGCCGATATATGTCAGGGATGCTTCATTGAGATTTATTAGATTTATCTTTCGAGAGTGATGGCACATTTGTTCTGTGCCAGTGCACTTATTCGTGGACATTAGGTTTTTCCTTATGTACTGATCTTTATATATTGCAATTGTTGTATTCTTGTTTTTAGGTCATTATTGTACATTCCTTTTTATGTAATAGAAGAAGAAGAAGAAGAAGATAATTCTTCCTTGCCTCAATCTGTGTGTGTGCTTCTCCTTGAGAGTGAGAGTGTGTGTGTGAGCTTGCTTCCTTATCTCCTTCCTCGTGACACATGTAAGTATATATAAATATTTATATATGTTTATAAATATGTGTATATCATCAAAATGGATCTATATATGTAGTAGGTTTAGGTTTTAGATATATCTAGTAGGTCCATGGTAGGTATGTAGTAGAATTAGGGTTTTTATATGTGTTTATATAAAAATGGATGTATATATGTAGTAGGTTTAGGGTTTATATAAATGTGGTAGGTCTAGGATATGTCTAGTAGAGTTAGGGTTTTTATATGTGCATATATCAAAATGGATGTATATATGTATTAGGTTTAGAGTTTATATTTATATGGCAAGTCTAGGGCATGTGTGTAGTAGAGTTAGGATTTTTATATGTGTATATATAAAATTGGATCTATATTTATAGTAGGTTTAGGGTTTATATATATGTGTTATGTCTATGGCATGTGTGTACTAGAGTTAGGGTTTTATGTGTATATATCAAAAAAATGTATCTATATATGTAGTAGGTTTAGGTTTTAGATATATGTGGTAGTGTAGTAGATTTAGGGTTTTATGTGTATATATCAAAATGTATCTATATATGCAGTGGGTTTAGGGTCTATATATAAGTGGTAGGTCTATGGCATGTGTGTAGTAGAGTTAGGGTTTTATGTGTATATATCAAAATGTATATATATATGTAGTAGGTTTAGGGTTTATATATATGTGGAAGGTCTATGACATGTGTGTAGTAGAGTTAAGATTTTTATGTGAATATATCAAAATAGATGTGTATATGTAGTAGGTTTAGTGTTTATATATGTGGAAGGTCTATGGCATGTGTGTAGTAGAGTTAGGGTTTTTATGTGAATATATCAAAATTGATATGTATATGTAGTAGTTTTAGTGTTTATATATATGTGGAAGGTCTATGGCATGTGTGTAGTAGAGTTAGGGTTTTTATGTGAATATATCAAAATGGATATGTATATGTAGTAGGTTTATCATTTATATATATGTGGAAGTTATATGGCATGTATGTAGTACAGTTAGGGTTTTTATGTGAATATATCAAAATTAATATGTATAAGTAGTAGTTTTAGTGTTTATATATATGTGGAAGGTCTATGAAATGTGTGTAGTAGAGTTAGAGTTTTTATGTGAATATATCAAAATGGATATGTATATGTAGTAGGTATAGTGTTTATATATATGTGGAAGGTCTATGGCATGTGTGTAGCAGAGTTAAGGTTTTTATGTGTATATATTAAAATGCATCAATATATATAGTAGGTTTAGGACTTATATATATGTGGTAGATCTAGGTCATGTGTGTAGTAGAGTTAGGGTTTTTATGTATATATATCAAAATGGATCTATATATGTGGTAGGTTTAGTGTTTATATATATGTGACAAGTCTAGGGTATGTGTGTAGAAGAGTTAGCATTTTTATGTGTATATATCAAAATGGATCTATAGATGTAGTAGGTCTAGGCTTTATATATACATGTAGTAAGATTAGAGTTTTTATATAGCTTTCTATATATTTATCCATCTATAGTATGATATATAATTATTTTTATATAGTTTTGTTCTATATCTCATCCATAGAAAGATATAGAAATAGTGCTTGAAGATTTTAAATGTTTTTCTTATGGGTCTATTTTTGTGTGTGTCTGCTATATATTCAGGAACCATCAAGATGCAATCAAAGGGAAAAGTAAAGATTGTCGTGGATTTGAAACCTAAGAGAAAATCTATTTCTAATTTTTATTCACTTAAAGAAGGATTGGAGGCTCGAATGTCATGTGCTCTTCATGCATAGCAAGCTCATCCCTTGAACCTACAATTTCACCTCCTATTGCATGCCCTTCACCAAACGGGTCATCAAAAGGTTTTGGCTCTAACATCTCTGTGATTGAGTCCAAAACCTCAAGTGAAACTTCTTTGTCTAAACATTTAAAGAGGGGGAAGGGACAATGGGATATAGGAAGAACTTTTAAAATAGATTGGATAACAAAGTTTCATTTTATTAGGCCTTTGATGATTGATGGTGAAGAAGAGCCAAAATTTTCCACTTGTATACCATGTAGTTGGAAATCAAGTCATCAATTCAAGTTACAATTGAAATTAGATATCATTGAAAAACATGTGGGTAAAATGTATGAGAAAGTAGAAGTAAAAGGGAAAATGGAAAACAAAAGATGAATGTAGGCATCTACAAAACGTAGATGCCTATAATTCTCATTTATTATTTTTGGTGCAAAGTAATGAGAATAAAAGATCCTTTATGCATCTTTTTTAGAGAAAGCTCAAATCGGATATTGAAGGCATATTAATGCAATTTTCAATTGTGCTACATATCTTGTCCATCCAAAAACCAATGTTCGATTATCCTAAGGGGAGAGTTCCATTGAATTTCATTGGATTACAAATTCAAAGTTTTTCGATATAATATTGGATGGAACCTTAAGGATAGAAATTTGCAAAAGCAATGGAGGAGGTAATCAAATCTAACTTGAAGAAAAGTTTATCGAATGCTAATTTTGTTGTTATTTCCCTTGACCAAGTTACAACAAGGGATTGCACTTCTTGGATATGTATACATGGATACATTATGGAGAATTATGTAAGAAAAGCCAAATTTATTGGTGCTTTTCAACTAAAGCGAAGTGCAACTTCAAATTCTTTGGTGCAGCTTGTTTTAGATTTCATTTCAAGTATTGGAGGGATGTCAATTTTTTATAATAATCAAAAGATACTATGCACTGGTGTTGATGGATGCTTAGTTATGGATGGGCTTAGAAATGGATTTTGTGTTCAATTGCAACTGAACTATACACCATATGCTTTAGGTATACATTGTATGTCTCATCGTACAAATTTGGCTTTTAAAATCCTACCAAAATTTATTTTTGGGCAAAAAGTAGAAGATCTTGTACACCATTCATATGCCTTCTTTTCAAAAATTCCTAAGTGTATTAAAGATATTAAATGCTCTCTGATGGGATAAGTAAGGGAAGAAAATCTAAATAAAATATTAACACCAGATGGATTTCACTTATTGGAATTGTAGAACATCTTTTTGAAGAATATAAATCAATCATCGATGTAGTCAATATTATGTCTTTAAGTAAAGGAAAACAAAATGGAAGAGTTCATAATTTGTTGCAAATGTTAAGTGATGTGGAAACTCTTATCTATCTTGGAGGAATGTTATCTTTGTTAAGAGAAATGAATAATTTCATAAAAGTTTCTCAATCAAGGTATATTTATGTAATGGAATATGCAATAGCAGAAAAAATAACTTGTATGCGCTTAGAAACTTTGTATTATGAGACATTAGGTTTTGATTCGCAAGAATTTATTGAGTGGGAGTCATTGCTACAAGTTTGGCATAGAAGATAGTTTTTTGCAATACAATAAAAAATGTTGGTTATGCATATTGTGAAAGACAGGCAGATTCCTCTTTTTGTATCATGAAAAAGTCAAGGAGCATGCATTAGGAAAAATTTTAATCAAACATTATTTCCTATCCTAGTGGATATTGTAAAACAAGGCTTAAGATCCATATGTAATAAATTGACTTCCAAGATCATAGAGAGATTTCGTCGAGATGAGCTTTTAGAAGCAATGGCCGTAGTTCATCCTTTATATTGGAATCATGCAAAAGACAAGAGCTTACTGGCAAATGACTTTAAAAGCAAGGTCCAAACATTATCCGATCCCTTTGGGAAGAATGCATATTTAGGAGATAAGATTCTAGAAGGAATTATAAATCCGAATCTTCTTTAAAAAAATATGGGATATTTGGACAAACTATATGGGAGCAGTTTGACTTCATCGAAGATCCTCCAAATCCATGCACAGGCTATGGAAAAAGCTTGATATATCTACATTCTTGAAGAAAACTATGTCAAAGTATTTTAAAGTATCAAATTTATGTTTAACAATGATTCTTGGATCCGTTGAAAATGAGCGTCTATGGAGTAGCTTAACTTTCATAAGAAATGTTACAAGGAATAGATTCAATAGAAACTTGGATATATGTCTTAGATTGTTAGTTTCTAAGAGTGACCTCGAAGCTTTCCTTTCAAAGAAGCTTATGCCATATAGAAAAGTCAATGCCAATGAAGAAGTGAATGTGTAGAATTAGATGAGAGGAAATACATGGAGGATGTTAAACCTTCTTATATTTTTGAAATTGGACTTGTTACAAAAAGGTATGATTTATACGAGCATTTCTTATTGTTTTGACAAGTTCCGAATATATCAAGGAATTCAATATTTATCTAGTTTTGTTTTTTTATTTTTTATAAAATTTTTGAAATGATGAGATTCAATGGCTCCTAGTGTTCAATGTTCATGCCTATTTATGTTTGTATGTATGTGTGCACTCATGTATAGGCCATGCTTACATGTGTGTATGTCTATATTCTTGTATTCTTGCATGGTTATTATGTGTTTATTGTTGTATCCTTGCATGTACATATGTAATATGTGTTAAAAATAAAGAAGTAAGCTCGTATATATTTTTTGCAAAAAGGATTTCCTTCAAGTAGAAGGAAAATACAAAAATGAAAAATGGAAGCATTTACTTCAGCAAGTAGTGGAGGACAAAAGAGAATCAATCAAAAGAGAATCAAATCCGAAAACTGAACTGTAAGAGGAGTGGTTGTCCAAAGTAGTGGAGAAATGATGGAGAAGAGCTCTCAAACTCATCATGAGAGATTTTGGTCACTTGGCTATAAAAGAGGCAAGGGAGGACACTCAAGAATAGAGGAAGAAGGCGTGGAAGTCCACTTGTAGCTAGTTCATTTGGTTTGAGTCATTTCGTTCAGTTCACTCTCATAGAGTATGTCCAACCATTTGATTACTCATTGCAGCTCTTTTTACATGAAATGACTTGCATAGGCCCACAAGGATGCACACTCCTAGTCTTTCATTACAGGCCTACATATACTGATCTCCATCATTGATCATTCTTGGATACACATGGCTTTATTCTCTAACTATTGTTTTTGGCTCTCATCCATGCTCACATATCTGCTCTGTGGTTGTCCATATAACTAAGCAATTGTGATTAAGTGATTATGAAATGTAAAAAATATAAGACATATGGACTGCTACCTAGGGTCTTAACCTTTAGTGCTTTAAATTATGGATGGCAGGAATAGGCATTTCTTCATGAGGACTTGTCTCTAGATGAGCAAGTCTTGAAGGACTAGATGCTCCTTGAAGTGCAAGCTAAAAATAGACTAAATGGTATTATCTACTACTTTTCAGAAGCAGTCTACTTGTTGTGTATGTTTTAATTTCAGGTTTGGGAGCTCTTGGGTGAGGCTCTATCATTCCTACATGGGACTATGCAGTGAGGTGTATGCTGGGCTGACTGCCCCCCAAGGGGATTGTGTCACCCAGCTCTGAAGTCTGAAGATTTACAAGGAAGGACTGACAGCTTGCAGATTGGAAAATTGAAGTGCTGAAGATTTGAAGATTATGAAGACCTAAAGACTTGCAGCCTGAAGCTTTGCAGACTGAAGAATTGCAGATCTGAAGACCTGAAGATTTCAACTTGGATAAGTCGAGCTGTGTATGATCCTCTTATCTTAGCTTTGTCGAGGATGATAAAGTCTAGAGAGGGGAGAGTGTTGGGTTGTTGGGTATGCACACATCCTCAGTTGTGCATGGGAACCCTCCCTAGACCATGTGAACCCTCCCTAGACCATAAGAATAACTCTTTTTGTATCTACTTAGAATTTCACATAAAAACACCCTCTTAAAACAATTTTTGATATTTCTCTTATACTAAGGTAGTGAACCCTTGTAAATAGCCAACTCTATTGAGAGAATACATGTGAAAATTCCACGCCTCCAATTCTTGGGATTTTTTTGTTAGACAAGGAATATTTGCCAAGATATGGTAGTTACACACATGCTCCCTTTTTGACTTTTCAAAGAAGCACATGGGGAATAGAGCTTAGCCTATATATAGAAGCTCATTTTTGTAAAGAGGGTTGGTCGACGTGCTCTCATGTAATATCTCTTATCAATGGAAGAAAGCTCTCTTTTACTCCAAGACTGTTTACATTTCATGTATTGTGTCTTTGTGAGTGTGTGAGAGTGGTGTGTGTGTGCCTATGCATGTCTCTCCTTTGTGTGAGTAGAGTAGTTGCATTGCTTGTATTTTCCTCATGGACTAGGATCCTTGACTCCCTATTCTCCTTGTTTTCAAGCATGTGGCATAGCATGTGTCTGATGCCAATGGATTGAACATGTTGGAGGTAGGTGTGGATGAGACGAGAGTCAAACTTGAGCTTTCCTTCTTGCTTCCATGCAAGGTGGTGAGGGTTTTTGGTCTCTCCTTGCTACAACCTCAACAGTAAAGCTATGGAGATATGCTGTGTTGATATATTTAGGTAGTGATGTGTGTGAACACTCTAGGACCGTCAGGGCACTTTTTTCCCTCTTTAGGAGGTTTTTTTTCCCCCGGCTTGTATATACGCCTATTGCCCCTAATGGGCTACTTATCTTTGTACATTCTCTAGTAATACATTCAGTCTTGTGTGTTGTGCTCCAAGCTTCTTCTTCTTCCTTGTGCTGTTCGCGTGCTTCCGCAGACGTCTATCTCCAACAATTGGTATCAAAGCAGGTCGTCGCTTCTTCTAGGGTGCCGTTGACACTCCTCCGTTTGCAGTCTCAGATTCGCACGAAATTTGGTGAGCATACTCAGGGTGTTTCCGAGATCAAAACGGCTTCGCTATATGGTGCCGAAATCGCGATCTGAGCTCGTTTCGGCCTCCGAACGCACTATCGCATCGCTTGTGTAGGCTATTTCGTCCTTTTGTGCCAAAGGTATATACCAGTTTCTGTTCGCCAGTTTAAGCGTCTCGAAGTCTGCTACAGGTCTAGCAGAACTCGTCTGGGCAGTTCTGTTCAACTTTTTGAGATACAGTCAATTTTCTGCATCAAGGTATTTTAGTCACCGGCCATGGCTGAAAGCAGTGATGTATTCCGTATGTTGGCTGTTGAGGATAAGTTGGATGGTACCAACTACCCATTATGGGCTTATATGATGCAACATGTACTGTTTGCAAAAGGATTGTGGAACATTGTGCAAGGTGTTGAAAGAAATAGTCAGTGGAGAAACACCCTTTGACCCATCCACATCCAAATACACCATGCAATAATGATATGAACTCTTAAAATGAACGTCTTGTAGCAAGAGAAAAGAGTATTGGCCTTTGGACTCATGGTTCACTATATCCTCATGATCCAATGTCCTCTTACCATCCAACATTGCATAACCCCTTAACTTTACTTTAGTTCATTGATGTAGGTGACTTTGGAATATTAGGTTATTGCAAGCGATTATCTACACACTTAACTACCACTATTAAGTATTGGATCCAACAATATGAACTCCATCATATGATGGTGGTCACTTTTGAAAGCACAATCATATCTTTACAAAAACAACTTGCAGAGATTGAAAAGGATATAAAATAAAAGGAGAGAAAACTAAAGAAGCTAAAATTTAGTCTCCAACAATTGAAAGAGACTCTAATTGGTATGCAATATAGGAAATGATCATTAGCATCCTTTGATGCTCTTTCAATTGGAGGTAGAGCATGGAAATGTATTTTTGCGATCCTATTTTTCTTTCAGTTGTTTATTCTTGTTGTGAGACTTTCATATCCATTTTCATATTGTGTAAGTCACTCATTTGAAGATGTCACTACGTCAACAACAACAACAACAAAGGATTGATTCTCTTTTGACAGGTCGACAATCATGTTGTTCCAAATGAGGAAATTTATCAGCCTTGATAGGCTCCATATTATGATGTAGATCATTCCATTTTTTATGCAGATTTACATGATGCGCTTGTTGGATGCTTGATTTACTTATGCATTAATCAGCCTCATATTCTGTTTGTTGTCTCTCAAATGAGCAAGTTTATGTACTACCCATGTGGGAGGAGGGGGGATCATTATTGCTAGATTTACATGTTTTTTCTAATTGAGATTGGGTTGGTTACTATGATAATCATGTTACACTTATGTGTTCCTTGAGTAGCTTTTATGTGAACCTTTTCCCTATACATGGGCACTTTTTACTCTAGTGCTAGCTAAAGGTTTTTTCCCCATGTTACCACATACATGATTCACCCATATGTGGTGGCACTTTGTACTTAGGGATATTATTTAGCTCTTACTTAAGTTCAGTTCATCATCAATAGAGAGAGATATTCCAACCATCTATCTTCTCTATGTGTCTTACTGCATTTATGCTCCTTGTGTGTGTGCTTCTAGTGTGTCTCTCACACTTCTACACACACCCAAAAGTGGCATCAGAGTAGATTGAGCTCCTTCTCAAGTTTTGGTTTTTTTGCATTCTAGCGCGTGCATACTTTAACAGTGCAAATAGACTTTGGAGCATAGAACAATGATTTTCAGTAGCCAAGAAACATTTGCACTAGTGGGCCCCAATAACAAGCTTAAACCCAAGTGGGCCCCTCATGAGGGTGATGAGAGGCTGATTAACCTTCTTTCTAATGCCATCTAAGCTATGTAAAAGCTTCCCCTACTTTGTGGGATTTGGGGGGTCCCGTGGGCACTAGTCCCCTTCTCTTGTACTTTTCTTTCTTTATTTAATTCAAGTCCGGGAGAGTAGGCTAATGCCAAACTTCCTTTACATAAAAAAAAAAACATTTGCACTAGTTGCACTTCAGTTTTACCCCCATTTTGAAGTTGTTCATGCAGTCAAAATTGCCATCAGAGTGATGGATTGTGAGCTGAAATTCAAACATTCATTTCAACTTACATTGAAGTAAAGATCTTATTACATTCTTATTCTTTAGTGAAATGGTAGACTGTAGCTCAAGCGTAAGCACCACCTCCTTTACTTGTCAATCCATGGAAACATGAGGACCGGTATGAAGACAGTGAGCAAGTGAAGGCACAAGTGCGTGAGTGAAAGCATAGAAACATGCACACACATACACACACGCGCACAAGGTAAGATCAAAGAGAGGAACAATGGAAAGATTCTATTACAAAGAGTTCTCATACAAAAGCTCAAGTCTACAACAAGCTCTATTCTCTAACAAGATAACCTCAAAAATGAGCTCTCTCGCTCTTTTTATAGTTTTTGGACTAGTTTTGGCCCTATCCAGACCTAGTGTCCAGCCTAGTTAAAAATTAGGTTCTAGGGCTTATTTGAAGGCTCAAAAGGTGAAATGATATTTACAATGGTTTCTAGTGATGAAAATCATTATTTTATAGGGATTTCTTCTGAAAATTTGACATACACTTCTTGGAGCTCCCTACGTGCTCCTTCTTCTTGTGTGTCCACTTCTTTGATGCACTTATTACGCTTGTCCTTGACCTTGAGCTTCACCACGCCCCCCCTCTCGAGTTTGTCATCCCTGACAAACCCTTGTTGTAATGGTTGTTCTAGGTAGTGCTTTGAGAGGTAGTGTCCATTCAGTATGAACCAGAGCCATCTATCTTCCAAATGTGGCATGGTTGGTTGTTCGGTTCTTCCTTTGTCACTGCAAGCCTTTGCAAGTTTTAGTCCCTTGGTATGTGTGTCTTCCTTGGATTCCAGCATGACTATGTCATTGTGAGTCTCCATTGATGACCTCTAGATCTTCCAAAGATGATGTTCATATTAGTCATGCCAAGTACTCATAAGCCATAATGAATGATGGGTAAGTCTGTTTGTGCATGGGTTGAGGAAAATATGTGCCTTGTGCATGGCCTTGTAATGTAGCCCTATGCATGCTTACTTGGAAAATGCATTGGAAGAAGTATGGTGCAAAAATTTGGGGTCTTGAGCTAAGTGTTCAAGGGTATGCCGACGAAGAGGTTTCCTAATCTATCATGGTTATGGTGTTGCCAAAGTAAAGATACTTACCATGGTGAAGGGTCGATCGATGTTTATCTCTTCGTGTTGTACACCCGGCATTTGTGATGGAACATTGTCGATGAATGTCCGTGTTGATGGTCCACTGATAAAATTTTTTGAGTGCCTCGTCCAGTCTCCTCTTTTCAAAGCAACATTTGCCAAATACTGAGAATTGAATTTCTTTTATATTCCTTGATAAGCAACGTGGGGTAACTACACCAATCTTAGTCTCACATATTCTCTTTAGCTCACCATAAGCAAGAGTCTTCTCATCCAGTATACATACAAGGATTTGCACGGTACCAAAACTACCCCTTGCAGATACTACCTTGGATGTTCTCGATCATATAGTAGTTAAGCATCTCTAAAGTTGCGGACCTTTGAGATCTTCCCTCCTACCATGATAAGGGGAAATAATAGTTGTGGATGCCATGTTCATGCCAAGTGCTTGACATCTACCAGATAAGGTAGCAATAATATCATCTGCTAGCTGAGACACACGTCTATCCAAACTGTTAAATGCCCAGTAATCAACGGTTCCACCTTCACATAAGCATCACTCATTCATGCTCCATGTGCCAAACCTAGGAACAAGTTCTTTTCTTTTCTTTTTTTTTTCTCTTTTTTTCCTCTTTTTTTTTATAATTTTATAAACAATGTCACAAACAAGAAGACAGATGTTAGTATCAGAAAAAATAGTTGACATATGTCAATGTGCTCTTGTGCATGGGACTCTCAAATGTTTTTATGCATGGCTGTTTAAGGTGGCCCTATAGGGATGCATACTTTGGAAATGCAAAACCTGAATGGTGCAAAAGACAGGGTTGTGCAAGGAGCACATGGTTGTCGCGCATCGAGGCTATCAATGTTGCTTGCAGGCACTGATGCGGCCTTTGCTGGAGGTATCCATTGGATCTTGAAATGATCTAGGCCCGTAATTGTTAAATGACAACTAATCCTTCCTCTTTATGGGGATCCACTTGAGAATGGTCTTCAATTGTTTAGTAATCTCCTTTGGCTGCTTCATGTTTGGATGGTTTCTTGAGGGTTTGATCCTTCGTGGTTGGCTCTTTGGTACTGTGGGGTCTACCGGTGCTTTTGGCTTCCATACCCATACCATTGTTGCTGGTCTTCTGACTCTTGACGAAGAGGTGAGTTGGTCTACTTTTAGTCTTGGAGTTTGGTTCTGACCCTTGCCTCGCCTTGGCTTCTTTGTTGGGACTTTTCTCATGTGGGAGATCATAGGTTGTTGTGTATGTAAGAGCTTCTTGGGTACCCATATCTGTAATTGTCCTTGTTGAGCTGCAGATAACTTCTTGGGCACCCAAACTTGTCGGTTACCTTTTGGTTGAGCTTGTCCTAGTTGCTTCATTCCTCTTCTGGCCTGGTTGGCTTGCCTGGATGGGAATTGTGGGGGCAAGACTGGAGGTTGTCCTCCTTTTTGTACCCAGATCTGCTTCATGCCCGGAACAACTTTCTTGTCGAATGGTGTCTTTCTATTTGATATAGCAGTTGTCTTGAACGTTTATGTTTGCCTCTGTGGTGGAACTACTGTGGCTACATGAGCCTTTGAGGAAGAAGAGAGATACACTCGCCTTCTAGACTGTTCTTCCATGATTGACTCCTTCTGCATCATAGAGCTTTCGACACATACAACATCGTCTTCTATAAGATTAGTCTTAGAAGAACTAAGAGAATGTATGACACCTAGATTTGTGAGCATGCAGTTTTCTAATTCTGTTGTAATGCATTGGTCATATACCCAAACTTGAAGAAGTTGACTTCTTCGGTTTAAATTGACTACATGGTCATAGATCCAATCTTGACCCAAGACAAGTGGTTCGGTGAGGTCCTCATCTTGACATACTAGCATTTTGAGGGTCATTGGGACATCCTCAAGGTAGATGGGAAGCTCCACCTCGCCCAAACAAGGGTTTTCCACACCTTCCACACCTATGAGATAGGCTTCTATGGGCTTGATGTTCAAGTGCAGGTCTTGGCAATATGAAAATCGAACTGCACTAGTTGTTGCACCTGAGTCAATGAAGGCTCTCATAGTCCTTACACTCTTTCCTCCTCCTACCTCTACGGTCACAAAGCGGCGTCACTCGATTATTTGAGAAGTAATTATGCCCGATTTTTGGCACATTTCCATGTGATATTTTGGGGCTTTGGGGTTGACATCTAGGCCCAGTCGTCTTAACTTATTTTTTCTAATACGCTCTCTCGCCTCTGCTTGTGTCTCTTTTCTAACTCTTCTTCTTCTTTTCGCTTTTTAGCAATGTTGAGTCTCATTAGCATATCCTCTGTAAGAGGTTCTTGATACAGCTTGACTCTACATCCACTAATATAGTTTGGCAAGATATCTCCTTCTAGAGTGGCCAATGGAACGGCACCGCCGGTGGAAATTCTATTAATGATCATGGGTCCATATCCTCTTTTTTCCAATTTACGAACATGCTGCTTTAGTGTATAAACTTGCACTAGATCTCCTTCTTTCAATCCTTTATCTTTGATGTGTGCATCAAAGTATGCCTTTTGCCTCTTCTTTGCAGCATAGATGTCTGCAACTGCTCGTAGCGTCGTCTCACCTAAGCGTTCTAGATCAAAGATCTTGGATGACAATTCATGTCCATTCCACTCATACTCTTGTGCTACTTTTAAAGTTGGGATTAAGAAATCTAATGGTAGCACACCATTCTATCCAAAGACCATCTGAAATGGAGTGGCATTGAGTACCGTTTTGTAGGCAACTCGGTAAGCCCAAACAACATGATGAAGTTGTTTGTCCCAATCAGAGCATTTATTATTTACCAGTTTGGTCGAGACATTACATAGGATCTTGTTTGTGCTCTCAGCTTGTCTGTTAGCTTGTGGATGATAGGGGGCAAACTTCTTATGTATCACCAAGAATTCTTGGAGAAGATTTTCAATGACTTCATTCAAGAAGTGTGTGCCTCTATCACTCACTAGCTCTATTGGTAGTCCATATCTCGTGAACACATTCTCCAATAAGAACTTCGTCATCGTTTGAGCATCATTCTTTGTTGTGGCTTTGACTTCTACCCACTTTGTAAGGTAATGCATGCCAGTTTCTAGTTGGGGGATTAATAGGACCTACAAAGTCTATACCCCACTTCGAGAATACACGTCCTCCCATCATTGGCCTCAAAGGCATCTCATCTTTCCTGATAGGATACTGTGCACGTTGCCATGTGTTGCATTTCTTCAAATAGGTATGTGCATCCATATGAAGAGTTGGCCACCAAAGTCTTGAAAATAGAATGGTCTTAATTACTCGGTCAGGACCAAAGTGTCCACCTACAACACCACTGTGTGTAGTTTCTAAGACTTTCAAGTAGTCTGACTCATGCACGCATAGTCTTAAGTAACCATCTTTGCCTCTTTGGTATAGGTTTTCTCCAACTAAGGCATAGTCCTTAGCCTCTTGCTCCATGCTTCGTCTTCTTGCTAGACTAGCCTCACTAGGTAGTGTTCCCGATCTCATAAATTCTACCAATGGAGCACTCCAATATGGAATTAATGACATGTGATAAAGAGTGGCATGCTGCACTGGGGGTTTTTCCTGGCACACTGGACAATTCTTAATCCAATCATGTATTTCTTTGTCCATGCTAGGCCAATACACTCCTAAACGCTTCAGATTCTGCAATGTTTGTTGTTTAGAATAGTGATTTCCTAGCAATCCTTCATGAGCTTGTTGCAACCAACTACTATGTTCATCATCCTCAACACAACAAGCTAACACATCCTCAGTATCTTGTTTGTACATGCTTCTTGCCAATATGTGATATTTTTGTGATTTTACAATTTCTTCTTGTGGTGTTTTCACATTCTTATTTGCGAGTCCGAAGGTTAGGACTGGTACCAACATATTTGCCCATTTAGGAACAACCGTCAGGTAGTTCATCAAACACTCCTTGCGGTGACTCTTCTGAAGTGATGCAAGAAAGGTGATCTGCCCCTAACAACAACTTCAAAATCATATTCCATTAGTAAGAGGAACCATCTTACTAAGCGTCCTATATTGCAAGGTTTATTGACCAAATATAACAAAGCTTGATGATCAGTGAAAAACTTGAACTTGTTGGCCAATAAATAGTGTCTAAACTTCTTTACTTCATATACAATGCCTAAGCCCTCTCACTCAGTTGAGGTATAGTTTCGTTCAGCTGCGGTGAGTTATCTGCTAGCGTATGCTATGGGTAAATCTAAATTTCCTTCACCTGTGGGTTGTGCTAGCACACATCCTATTGCATGATTGGATGCACAATCAGGAGTGGTTAGATTCTGTGCTGTGCACAAACGTCTCTTCAGTTCATTGAAGGAATTTTCACATTCATTGTTCCACTCAAAATTTGTCAGTAAGGCATAAAGAGGTTTAGCAATGATTGCATACACGTGAATAAACCTGCGGTAATATCCACAATGGCCCATAAAGGTCTGTACCTCTTTAACATTCCTTGGTCTTGGAAGCTCTGCTATGACTCTTACTTTATCCTCATCTGTTGATATTCCATTCTTAGAAACAATGTGACCTAAGATCTTACCCTGGCGCACCATGAACACACACTTTTCTGGGTTCAAACAAACTCGATATTCTCTACATTTGTTGAAGATCTATCTGAGCTCAGGGATGTGATATCTTCTTTCTTGGGAATGAGCACATAAATCATCCACATATACTTCTAAGCTCTTTTGTAAGAACTCTTTGAAGACATGACACATGAGCCTTTGGAATGTTGCAGGTGCATTTGTGAGTGCAAATGGCATCACACGAAAGGCAAAGATTCCCCACTCAGTGGCAAAAGCCGTTTTGTGTTGATCTTCTAGGGCGATGGCTACTTGGTTGTCACCTGAAAACCCATCAAGGAAACTATAAACTTCCTTGCCTGCAACACGCTCCAATAAATGTTCGGTGATTGGAAGTGGATAACTATCTCTGATTGTAGCGACATTAACTTTTTTAAGGTTAATACACACTCACAACTTCCCATTCTTCTTGGGCACCACTACAATGGGAGACACCCATTCAGTATGCTCAATCTCATAGATAAATCCAACTTCAATCAGCCAATCAATTTCTTCTTTTATTTTGGCTGCATAAGTGTCATTATATGTGTAGGGATTCTGTTTGGTGGGCTTGGCGTCAGCAGTCATGGGGATTGTATGAGAGCATATTCTTGGATCTACCCCCTTCAAGTCTCTATAGTGCCACGCAAACATGTCCCTATATTCCCTTAGTAGAGCTACAAGCTCCATTTCTTCTTGTGCACTTAGGTCTTCTCCTATGTACGTACATCTCGCTTCGTTTCCTTCAATGGTTACTACAATATTTTTGGTCTTTTCTTTATTATCATATGCTTCTCCTATGGTGGCCTCTCACTTAGGCATTCGTACCAAAATTTTTTGGTCTTAATTGCTCTTCTTGTTTCATTGTTCTTGTTTCACTGCTTTTCTTTTCTTTTTCTTTTGACTACCTTCACTTCCATCCTTTGAATTTATAGTTTTGATACTTGTGAGAGGTTCATCTTCCTTTAGTGTAAATACCCCTATGTCTTCTAGATAGTTCTCCTTTGAGTTAAAGCAATTATCCATCACAATGGACTCTAGATCATCCTCGTTCTCTTCTTCTTCATGAAGCCACTAGGATCACATTCTTCTAGCAAGGGCTGACACATGAACACTCAGATGTCATAACCCTCCTCATCACAATGAGGTGTCCACTGTTCTTCATTGACAGCAATGTCCATGGTCGCTAAGATTTTTGCCCAGCCATGAGGCTCAAATTCCTCATCTGGAAAGATCATCGGTGTATAGGCTGGGTCCTTAATTGGTCTTACTCTTGGGGAAGCTCCTTCTTCTCTTGCTTTTAGGCACTTTTCCTCTTCCTCTGCGACCTTGCACATCCACAAGTGAGTATCTTCATGCAGCCATGATGGATCAGGTGAACTTCGAGAATGCACAGAGATAATATCTTCTTTCGCTTTGTGGATAGGATTCCACTGTAGGGGTGGCACATCTCGGACGGTGTAATCCTTCAAATTGACCTTGGTGGTGACCCCTAAGTGCTGCAAGTACAAGGAGTTGGTTCCCCAATCCTGTACTATTTGCAGTTGTCATAGGAAGGGTCTTCCTAAGATCATCTCATAGACATTATTTTTCTCAAAGTCACATATAGCAAATGTGTGTTCAAACTCTAGACCACAAGTGGTTAGAGTTATCCCTTCGAGCAATCCTAGAGGTCTTTCAAAATTACCGTCTGCCATTTGAAGCTTCATTCTAGTTGGTCTTAATGTGGGTTTGCCCCATCGCTTCCACAAGGAGGTGGTCGCAATAGCAACACCAACACCTGAATCTACGATTGTTTTGGTTGTGTAACCTTGGTAGGTGATTGGAAGATAAGTATTACCTTCTTCACCTTCACTTATGTCCCCTATTTTGTCTAGAGGTATCTCTGGTACTTTCTGCTTAGAGCCTCCTTTTGGCATATTGGAATCAAGTTATGGGACCTGATCCTTCACATGATTCCATAGCTCAGGTTTTACTTTTAGTAGCTCTTCTATGGTGAGATTACATTGAACCTTAGTGTTCTTCATGACATCAGTGTTCCTTGGAACCATTGAGTCTTCATGTCTTACCAGTATTGTGGGAGCTCTAATATGAAGAGATTCATACTCCCATGGGCCGATGAATTGTGGCAAGTCTTGTAAAGAATTAGATTTAAAATCTAATCTTCCATCTTTTTGTTGCTCTATTAGGTCTCCATAGAGAGACAGAATGTCTTGGGGAAATTGATCATGAAGATCATCAATCTCAAGAATAGGAGGGGGATTACCCTTGTCCTTGGTCCATTTCTCTTCTTGTATTTGCAAGAACTCTTGAGAGTACTCTTTAATTGAAAGAGGTGTTCCAACATCCGTGGAATTAGGAACATAAGCTTTCATTGGTGGAGAGCTTTCTCTCTCAACAACTAGTTTAGCCTGTGGAGGTAAAGAAACTTGTGGTTTGTTTGCCAATTTCTCTAATCTTTCTAGTAAGCCCTGGAAATGCAAATCTGGTTTGACAGAGTTTGTCTGATTGAACTTTTGACTAGTCTCGAACATAGCTTGAGCTAATTCTACCATTTTCATGCACAAAAAATACACGAACCATACAGCTCAAGATTGTCCATACAATAGGCAGGCTATTAGACAAAATTATCAACAACCTTACCAATAGGGTAGGTATCAGAACCAATACCAACAGCCATATTATCAACCACAACAGCAATATTAGGCACCATATAGGCCACAACCAGTCCTAGGAAACCAACCACCAACTCATGCTATGGTGATTCTAGTTAAGTATGCAATGGCAGAGGAGAACCCTAATAGAGCATTGGTGTCAATGACCCCATTGATCTCAGAGAATGATCATCATGCTCAGAGTTTTGAATACTCCTATGAAGATAGTCCCCAAGCTTATTACACAGAGTCACCTGAGCATAGTGAGACTTATCCTTATCACTACGAGGCACCAACTATGGAACAAAATTGGGAGCCCGAATACTCCAATGTCATGTATACAAATCCTAACCCTAGGCCCCAATTGAGACAAATGAGACCACAAGGCCTTAGAGGACCATGTTTTAGATGTCAGGGTGACCATTTCATTCGTGAATGTCCCCACCCACCATCTACAGGACAAGGACAAAACATCACAATACAAGCCTTTTGTCCTGAGTGTGGCAAAGACCATTTGCCCAGAGATTGTCCAAGAAACCCCTCTAGTTATCTGAGCTTACACCCATTAATGTGGTAGGATTAGTGGTCGATTCAAGTTCAAGTAGCAATAATGTGGCTCCTATACAAGCAATCACTAGAGCACAAGCCTTAAAACAGGATAAGCCAGCAATCATAGTCAAGTGAATCAGGAGAGCCTAATAAGAGGAAAACAAGAACATGGAAGGATGCCAGGGAAAAGGCAAATCACAAGTGGAATAAAAAGTTATTAGAACTAGAAGAACGCCTGAAAGATGTGAAAACAAAAATAGAAGACATTGCAACTCAAAATCCCTTGCACATTGAAGCTCCATCCACACCACCTCATCCCACCCCACCACCCATTGTAAATAGACCGCAATCAGGGTGTGTTCTTGCAGATCCAACCCCAGAAGGCTTAGACATGATGTTCAAGGCCTACAAGGCTCGTCTTCAAGAAGGGCCAACAATTGCAAACCTAGATAAGATTTACCCTCGAGCAGATTTAGAGATTGAACGGAGTGGATCAAGAATGATGTATTATGCCTGATACCACTCTTGGAAAATTCTACAATGAATTCCTCTAGCATTTGACCTATATATCATGATAGTTGTGATTGTTTAGGGGTTGAAACCAAGCTAAGGCAATGCCCTTGAGATTCAAACAAAATGCCTCGAACTGGGTGAACAAGTCCTCAATCTGTTCAGCTCTTAACACTTGTTTGAACTCTGCCACATGATCGTAAGGATCTCATGAACCATGAAAGTAGTTCTTCATTGTTTTGACCACTTGAGAAGGTCTAAGGGTTCTTGGGTGCTCACGGGGTCTGGGCAATGGAAAATCATGTTCATCCCTTTGATGTCTTTGTGCCTGACGTCTCTCTCTTTCATGTCTTTCACCTTCCATTCTTGATCTGTCTCTATCCACATTGTGTGTAAAGCTTACCTCAGGCCTCTCTCTAGTCCTTTCACTCTGGTTTTGATGGGCCTTTG
Organism: Ceratopteris richardii; assembly: GCA_020310875.1. Classification (NCBI taxonomy): domain Eukaryota; kingdom Viridiplantae; phylum Streptophyta; class Polypodiopsida; order Polypodiales; family Pteridaceae; genus Ceratopteris; species Ceratopteris richardii. Next base: position 103,244,192 of record CM035433.1, on the reverse strand, counting down.
ATGATCCAGCTCTGTGGAGGCCATGTGACACATTCGATCTTGGTGGAGGGAAAATCAATTCACTCTTCCAAGTGTATGCATGCCTATCATGTTCTGTTACCAAGAACATTTTCTCTGACGTGTTATCTAGGTAGATAACTTTGCCTGGTGTCTCCGGATCCTTGAACTCGTAGATGATGACTATGTCCGATTGGCTAGGCTGATCTGGCTTGAATCTCCAAAAGGCTTCCTCCATTTCTCTATTTAAGAATAATTCTATGCTTTTGTTGTCTTGAGGGATCCAATCTGGAGCGATCACTCTGGTCAAAACTGACTTACCTCTAGGAGTCTTGGGTTCTCGTTCTACGTCTCCTTGCTCTAAGTCTCCTATCTCATTCTCAGGAATGATATTTCCAAGCTCATATGTCCTATCTGGTAGGTTGGTGACCACATACATGGTTCCTTCCTTATTGATGTATGAACCTTCTTCAAACTTGACCACTGGGTGTTCAAGTCTAAAGGGTTGATCTCGATTTTTGAGTTGGACCACTGATCACCTTAGGCCATCCTCATAGATGTGAGCACCTAATCGGTTGGTCCAAATATATTCCAACTGTGTCTTATAGGGACTTTTTGGTGTTTGGAGATAGGCAGTGCCTGAGCCCCCTGCAGGTTTCCCCATGCTAAAAGACATTCCTGAGTCACTTGTGGCAGAGCTTAGTACGTAAGGATAACCACTTAGTTGTTGTGCCCAGGACTTAGTTGCATGGTTGACACTTCCCTCAGAAGATCTAATGCTTTTTCTATCCTTGCCTAGGTGTCTACCAGATCTCAGGTCCATAAGCTTTGTCTTCTAGTCCCCAAATTACCCGGTGTATTGCTCAAAATCCTCTGGAGCCCCCTTGGTTTCGTAATCCCACTTGAGGGTCAACTTCAAATTAGTCTATCTGAAAATCAACACGTTATTCTTATTAAAAATAGTTGAGGCCGTGTGGATTCGAAACGAGCTTTCCAATGAGCTATAGAGCTCAAAAAATGGACTTTTGACGAAAAAGTTATGTCAAATCAAGCTCCTAGAGGTCAAAACAAGGAAACAGGAACTTTTGCAAAAATCACAATTTTGTGTGAAAATCGCGATCTTGGGGGTCTAAAAATCGCGATCTTGAGGAATCATGAAAATCGTGATGCTGAGCAATCGAAAAAATCACGATTTTGTGAAATCATGAAAATCACGATTTTGAGCAATCCCCAAAAAATGCGATTTTGATTGAAAATCATGAAAAATGCGATTTTGAGTTAGAACCGTGAAAAATGTGATTTTGAGAATGATTAGAAAATTGCAATTTTGAGTGAAAATTGTGCTTGATCAAAGTCTTGTTTTTAGCCTAAAAATTGCAATTTTGAGAATGATCAGAAAATCGCAATTTTGTACCTTAGTGAAAATCATGTTTTCTGAAAATCGTGATTTTGGATGAAAGGCGTGTTTTTGAAAATCGCAATTTTGGAGCCAACAGAGAATCGTGTTTTCCCAAACTCGTATTTTTGGCTAAAAATCATGATTTTTGAAAATCGCTCATGCATTGATTGCGCTTTCTATGAAGTGTCATATAGTTCCACACATTTGAGTCATGTTCTACATCAAGACATGCATGGGACACTTGCTTCTTTGTATGGCATGCATAATGAAGCATGTGTTGCATACTTGAGGATGCAACTTGAGCAAGCAACTTGAGGAAGAAGCTTATGGAAGCAACTTGAGGATGTATGTATGGCTCAAAATGAATCTGTGGATGTGTATGTGACACACACCAAGGACTTGAAAGAGCAAATGGAAAACATAGATGAGATTGTTCTAGATGCATCACTCATCTCTACATTGTTGAAAATATTATAGTCTTTTCAAAGATTTGCCACTACACTCCGTTTGTTTGCAAAAGGGAATCCAAATATGTATGCATTTGAGGAGGTTGGGTCTCTTCTTTTGCAAGAGGAGCACTCTAGAGTGAATAGGAGTAGTTTGATTGAGGGAACACAAGCATTTGCTATCTCACAAAAAGGGAAAAACAAGTATGGTTCAACTTCAGGTTCATCAAAACCAAAGCCTCAACTTTGCTCTTCCACTCATTCCTCTAATGATGCTAATTTGCAAAAGAAAAAGAGATGAAAATATTGTTGGAAGGCTAGTCATACTATTGATGATTTTAGAAATCTTGCTAAGCACAATGAAAAGGAGAAGAAATCTTTCATGTCTATTCCTGAAAATTCTTCAATTGCAAAGAATGATGAAGCCAACGTGGCTCAAAATTTTCAAGAATGTGTTGTTACATGTCATTATGATGCATCATTGCATTGTAAATGTATGGTTGTGAGTGAGGTTGATTTGGATTGGTACTTTGATAGTGGTGCTTTAAAGCACATAACTTCATGCAAAAGGATTTTTGCATCATTGAAAGATGGATGCAAAAGAGGACATGTGATGTGTGCAAACAATGCCTCTTATCCTATCATTGGAAGGGACAAATTGAGTTTAGGACTATAAATGGAGGTGTGATTCTCTTGAAAAATGCATTGTATTTACCCAGTATCAAGAAGAACTTAATTTAAGTTCCTTTGATTGCCAAAGTTGGACTTCATGTACACTTTGTTGATGATAAGTGTACGGTTCATGACTTCAGCAATGTTAATATTATCACGATGTTTGGTACATTATGCAATGGTTTCTATCATTTGGATACATACAAGAGGGTTGCCTCAAATGCCTTGGTTTCTCATACTTCCTCCATGGTTGAAATGGAGCTTTGACATGCTCCTTTTGGTCACTTGAACTTCAAAAGTTTGCTTCACTTGCAAAAGAAGGACATGGTTATTGGTTTACTAACACTTGAGTCCATTCAGAATCATGCATGCCAAGGTTGCATTCTTGGAAAAATGCATCATTCTTCTTTTCCAAAAGATATCCATACACACACTACAAGAAAATTGTAGCTTGTTCATAGTGATGTATGCGGTCCCATCAAGACTCCAGCTTTTTGGGAAGCATGTATATTTTGTTACCTTCATTGATGATGCTACTTTCCATACTTAGGTGAATCCTATGAAAGCAAAGAATAAGGTATTTTCTTGCTTCAAATCATTTTTAGCTATGGCTGAAATTTTTTCTTCAAACAAGCCTTTGACTCTATGCATAGATCGTGGTGGTGAATACATGTGTCACTCTAGCACAATAGTAAGTACCAACGTGAGGAGATCCACCTCATAAATGTCAATCCGTGGAGACCTAAGGCATGATGATTGGTATGAAGACCACAAGCAAGTGAAGGCACAAGTGCATGAGTGAGAAGCACACAAGCATGCACACACATACACACACATGCACACACACGGTAATAGCAAAGAGTGGAACAATGGAAGGTCTTTGATTACAAAAGAAATCTATTACAAAGGCTCAAATCTCTTACAAGCTAACCTCAAACTGAGCTCTCTATATCTTTTTATTGTTTTTTGGGTAGTTTTGGCCCCGTCTAGACCTAGTGTCTAGGCTAGTTAAAAATTAGGTTCCATGGCTTATTTGGGGTCTCAAAGAGAGTCTAAAAATCATGAAAATTGATATGTAGATACTTCTAATAATCCTCAAGATTGAGGACTCCTTAGTTTGAACAAAATGGAGTTGCAAAAATATGAACTGATATTTACAATGGTTTTTAGTGATAAAAGTCACTATTTTTATATGGATTTCCTATGGAAATTTGACATGTTCTTCTTGGAGCTCCCTACATGCTCCCTCTTTTTGCATGTCCACTTCTTTGATGCATTCTTGTGCCTTGTGCTTGACCTTGAGTGTCAACACTCCCCCATTGAGTCTACCATCCTTGACAGACCCTTGTTGGAGTGGGTATTCCATGTAGTATTTTGAGAGGTAATGTCCATCATGTATCAACAAGAGTGGTTTGTCTTCCAATGTAGCGGGGTTGGTTGTCATGTTCTTCATTATGTCCCTGCTAGCTTTTGCAAGTTTTAGTCCCTGTGTATGTGCTTCCTTGGATTCCAGCATGATGGTGTATTTGTGAGCTATCAAAAATTGCAAGGTTCTCAAAATAGACTAGATTCAATGTTAATATTGAGCATCTGTTGGCTATGAATTTCTCGATAGCTACTGATGTCATAACCTTGATGTCCTCTGGATCTTTCAAACATATGTTTTAGAGTTTTCATGCCAAGTACTTGTAACCCATAATGGATGATGGGTAAGTGCATTAGTGCATGGGTTGAAGAAAATATGTGCCTTGTGCACAACCTTGTAATGTGGCCCTATGCATGCATACTTGGGGAATGCATTGGAAGAAGTATGGTGCAAGAAATGTGGTCTTGAGCAAAATTGCTCAAGGGTATGCGAACGAAGAAGTTTCCTAATCTATCATGGTTATAGTTTTGCCCAAGTAGGGGATGCTTACCATGGTGAAAGGTGTGTCGATATTCATCTCTTTGTGTTGTGCTCCCATCATATTTATTGACCATTGGCTTGTCTTTCATTGTTGATGAATGTTCTTGTTGATGGTTCACAGCTGAGATTCTTCAAGCACCTAGTCTTGTCCCTTCTTTTTCTCTTTTTTCCTTTCTCTCTCTCTCTATCTCTCTCTCTCTCCATCTCTCTCTCTCTCTCTCTCTCTCTCTCTCTCTCTCTCTCTCTCTCTCTCTTGAAACAGTCACAAAACAAGAAGAAGGTGTTTAGTATCGATAAAATAATTTACACGCATCAAGTGTGTCACATGTGTCTGGGATTATCAGTTTTGTCTATGCACCGCCTTGTAATGTGGCCCTATATTAATGCATACTGTGGAAGTGCATGACCTAAATGGTGCAAAAGATAGGGTTATGCCAAAAGCACATAGTTTTTGCATGTCGAGTCTTTTGATGTTATTTGTAGGCATTGATGCCATCTTGTTTGGAGGTATCCATTGGGTATCGAAATGATGCATTCCTCCCTATAGGGATCCATTATAGAATCTTTTTTGGCCACGTAGAGATCACTTTTGGCCTTTTCATCTTCGGGTGGTTTCTTAGCTTTTGTATCACTCATGGTTGGCTCTTTGGTTCTGTGGAGGCTACTGGTGCTTTTGGCTTCCAAACCCATACCCTTGTTGATTGTCTTCTTGTTATTACCGAAGAGGTGAGTTGATCTTTTGTTGATCTTTATGCTTGGTTTTGATCCTTGCTTCTCCTTGGCTTTGTTGTAGAGACTTTTCTCGTGTGGGAGAGCATAGGTTTTTGTGCATGTAAGAGTTCCTTGGGTACCCACATGTGTAACCTCCCTTGTTGAGTTGCAGCTAATTTCTTAGGCACCCAAACTTGTCAGGTACCTTGTGGTTTAGCTTGTTCGAGTTGCTTGGTTCTTCTTTTGACATGCTTGGCTTGTTTGATTGAGAATTGTTGGGATGAACCTGGTGGTTGCTCTGCTTTCTGCAACCATATCTGCTTCATGCATGAAACTTCTTTCTTCTTGAATTTTCTTTGTCTATTTGATATAGTTGTTGTCTGGTACTATTTTACTTGCCTCTTTGGTTGAATTACTATGCTTGCATTATTCTTTGAAAAAAAAGAGAGGTCCGCTCACCTTTGAGACTATTCTTCCATGATGGAGTCCTTCTGGATCATAGAGTTTTTGACACATACAACATCTTCTTCTCTAAGATTAGGCTTAGAAGAACTAAGAGAATGTGTGACACTAGGATTTGTAATCATGCAATTCTCTGGTTCTAATGTAATGCATTATTCGTGTACCCAAACTTGAAGAAGATGAGTTCTTAGGTTTAAGTTGACTGCATGGTCATAGATCCAATCTTGACCCAAGACAAGTGGTTATATCCTCATCTTGACACACTAGAATTTTGACTCTCATTGGGACATCTTGAAGGTAGATGGGAAGCTCCACGTTGCCCAAATAAGGGGTTTCCACACCTCCTAATCCTATTAGATAAGATTCCATGGAATTGATGTTCAACTGCAGATCTTGGCAGTATGATAGTCTAACTGCACTAGTTGCTACACTTGAGTCAATCAATGCTCTCAGAGTCATTACATTTTGTCCTTGTCCTACCTCTATGGTCACAAAGGGATGTCAGTCAACTATTCGAGGAGTAATTACACCCGATGTTTGGCACATGGCCATGTGATATCTTGGGGCTTCAGGACTGACATCTAGGCCTAGTTCGCTTAACTTATTTTGCCTAATGCACTCTCTGGCCTCTACACGTGCTTCTTCTCTAATCCTTAACTCCTCTTCTTTTTTCTTCTTAGTAGTGGTGAGTCTCCTTAGCATATCCTCTATAAGAGGTTCATGATATAGCTTGACTCGACATCCACTGATATAGGTTGGCAAGATGTCACCTTCTAGAATGGCCAATTGAATTGCACCACTAGTGGAAATTCTGTTAAAGACAATGGGTCCATATCCTCATTTTTCCAGTTTATGAGCATGCTGCTTTAGTGTGTAGATCAACACTAGGTCTCCCTCTTTCAATGCTTTATCCTTGACGTGTGCGTCAAAATATGCCTTTTCTCTTTTCTTTGCAGCGTAGATCTTGTTGTAGTTCATAGCCTCATCTCACCTAAATGTTCTAGACCAAATATCTTGGAGGACAATTTGTGTCCATTCCTTTCTTGCTCTTGTGCTACTTTTAAAGTTGGGATCAAGAAGTGTAATGGTAACACAACATTCTATCCAAAGACCATCTAAAATGGGGTGGCATTGAGTACCATTTTGTAGGAAACTCGGTAAGCCCAAACATCATGATGAAGTTGTTTGTCCCAATCATAGCATTTATTATTTACCAATTTTGTAAATACATTACAGAGCATTTATTATTTACCAATCTTGCGGTGACTCTCCTGAAGTAATGTGAGAAAGGTGATCCACCTTGAGGTGGGTTCTACCTTTCTTAACAACCACTTCAAAGTCGTATTCCATTAGTAAGAGGAACGATCTTACTAAGCATATTGTATTGCAAGGTTTGTTGACCAAATATAATAAAGCTTGATGATCAGTAAAAAACTTGAACTTGTTGGCCAGTAGATAGTGTCTAAACTTCTTCACAGTGTATATCATGCCTAAGCCTTCTGTCTCGATTGTTGTGTAGTTTCATTTAGCTGCATTTAGTTGTCTACTGGCATATGCTATAGGAAAATCTAGATTTCCTTCACCTATGGGTTGTGATAGTTCACATCTTATTGCATAATTAGATGCATCTACATGAACATGGAATGGTTTATTCCATATATGGAGTGTTCAGTATTGGTTCTATGGACTAAAGTCTCTTCAACTCATTGAAAGAATTTTCACATTCATCATTCCACTCAAAATTTCTCAATAAAGCATAAAGAGGTTTAGAAATGATTGCAAACATGTGGATAAACCTATGGTAATATCCACAATGGCCCATAAAGGCGTGTACCTCCTTAACATTCCTTGGCTTGTGCAACTCCGCTATGGCTCTTACTTTTTCCTCATCTATGGATATTCCATTCTTAGAAGCAATATGACCAAATATCTTACCTTTGCATACCATGAACACACACTTTTCTAGGTTTAGACACACTCGATATTCTCTACACTTGGTGAAGATCTGTCTGAGCTCAAGGATGTGGTATCTTCTTTCTTGGGAATGAGCACATAAATCATCCACATGTACTTCTAAGCTCTTTCACAAGAACTCTTTGAAGACATGACACATGAGACTTTGAAATGTTGCAGATGCATTGGTGAGCCCAAATGGCATCACACAAAATGCAAAGATTCCCCACTCTGTGGCGAAGGTAGTTTTGTGTTGATCTTCTGGGGCAATGGCTACTTGATTGTAACCTAAAAATCCATCAACAAAGCTATAAACTTCCTTGCCTGCAACACACTCCAATCAATGTTCAGTGATTGGAAGTGGATAGGTATCTTTCATTGTGGCGGCATTAACTTTTTTAAGGTTAATACACACCCGCAATTTCCCATTCTTCTTGGGCACCACTACAATGGGGGACACCCATTCAATATGCTTAATCTCATAGATAAATTTAGCTTCAATCAGTCTATCAATTTCTTCTTATATTTGGCTCCATAAGTGTCATTATATGTGTAGGTCTTCTGTTTGGTGGGCTTGGCATTAGCCGTCATCGGAATCATATGAGAGCATATTCTGGATCTACTCCCTTCAAGTCTATATAGGTCCACACAAATACATCCTTATATTCCCTTAATAAAGCTACAAGCTCTGCTTCTTCTTTTGCACTTAGGTCTTCTCCTATGTATGTACATTGTTCTTCATTCTCTTCAATGTTTACTACAATTTTTTAAGTTTTTTCTTTATTATCATATGCTTCTCCTATGATGGCCTCTCTCTTAGGCATTAATACCAAAATTTTTTGGTCTTCAACTTCATATTTCTTGAAATTCTCTAGTACTTCAAAACAATGATTCCTCCTCTTCTTGTTTCACTGCCTTTCTTTTCTTCTTCTTTTGACTACCTTCACTTTCCTGCCTTGAATTTATAGTTTTGATATTGGTGAGAGGTTCTTCTTCTTTTTGGGTAAATACTCTTACATTTTCTAGATAGTGCTCCTCTGAGTTAAAGCAACTATCCATCACAATGGACTCTAGATCATCGTCATCCTCGTCTTCTTCTATGACCACATTAGAGTCACATTCCTCTAGCAAAGGTTCACACATGAACATAGAGATATCATAACCCTCATCACAATGAGGTGTCCACTATTCTTCATTGACAGCAATGCCCATGGTGGCTAAGATTTTTGCCCACCTTGAGGCTCAAATTCCTCATCTTGAAAGATCATCGGTGTGTAGGCTGGGTCTCTAACGAGTCTGTCTCCTGGAGAAGTTCCATCTTCTCTGGTTTTTAGATGTCTTTCCTCTTCCTCTGTGACTTTGCACATCCACGAGTATCTTCATGCATCCAGGATGGATCAGAAGAACTTTCAGAATGCACAGAGATTGAATCTTCTTGTGCCTTGTGGATGGGATTCCACTATAGGGGTGGTACATCTCTAAAGGTATAATACTTTAGCTTGACCTTGGTTGTGACCCCTAAGTGCTACAAGTACAAGGAGTTGGTTCCCCAATCTTGTAGTATTTGCAATTGTCGTAGGAAGGGTCTTCCTAGGATCATTTCATAGATGTTAATTTTACCAAATTCACATATAGAAAAGGTGTGTTCAAACTCTACACCACAAGCGGTTAGAGTTATCCCTTCTAGCAAACCTAGAGGTCTTTCAACATGGCCATCAACCATTTGAAGCTTCATTCTAGTTGGTCTTAATGTAGGTTTTTCCCCATTGCTTCCACAAGGAGGTAAAAACAATTGCAACTCCAACACCTGAATCTAAGGTATCATTGGTTGTGTAACCTTGGTAGGTGATTGGAAGATAAGTATTACCTTCTTCACCTTCACTCATGTCTCCTATTTTGTCTAGAGGTATCTCTCATACTTTCTGTTTAGAGCTTGCTTTCGACAGATTGGAACCAAGTTTTGGAACTTGATTTGCCACATGATTCCATAGCTCAGGTTTACTTTGAGAAGCTCTTCTAAAGTGAGATGAGATTGAACCTTAGTGTTCTTCACAACTTCATTGTTCCTTGGAACCACAGAGTCTTCATTTCTTACTCCTATAGTGGGAGCTCTGATCTAAAGAGATTCAAATTCCCATGGGCCTGCAACTCTTGTAAAGAATTAGATTCAAAATCCAATTTTTCATCCTCTTGTTGCTTTGCTTGGTCTCCACAAATAGATGGAATGTTTTTGGGAAATTGATCATGAAGGTCATCAATTTTAGGAAATGGGGGGGGATTACCCTTCTCCTTGGCCCATTTATCTTCTTGTATTTCCCCCAAGAACTCTTGGGAGTACTGTTCAATTGAAAGAGGTGTTCCCTCATCCATGGAATCAGGAACATAAAGCTTCGGTAGTGGTGAACTTTCTCTTTCAACAATTGGTTGAGCCTGTGGAGGTAAAGAAACATGCGGCTTGTTTACCAACTGCTCTAATCTTTCTATTAAGCCCTGGAAATGTAAACCCAATTCGATGGAATTTGTCTGATTGAACAATTTATTGGCTTCGAACATATCCTAACCTAGTTCTACCATTTTCATACGCATTTTTGTCCGTTCAATCTCTAAATCTACTCTAGGCTAGCTCTTGTCTAGGTTTGCAGCTGTTGGCCCTTCTTAAAGTTGATCCTGGTAGGCCTTGAACATCATGTCCAAGCCTTCAAGGGTTCGATCTACAAGAATAGATCCTGGTTGCGGTCTATTTACAATGACTGGTGGGGTGGGATGAGGTGGGGTGGGATGAGGTGGTGTGGATAGAGTTTTGACATGCAAGGGATTTTGAGAGGCAATATCTTCTATTTTTGTTTTTGCATCTTTAAGGCTTTCTTGTAGTTTGGATAACTTTTTAGTCCATTTATGATTGACCTTCTCCCTGGTATCCTTCCATGTTCTTGTTTTCCTCTTACTAGGCTCTCGTGATTCACTTGACTCTGATTGTTCAGCTCATTTAGCATGTTGTAAGGCCGATGCCCTAGTAATTGCCTATATAGGAGCCACATTACTGCTACTTGAACTTGAATCCACCACTACGCCTACCACATTAATGGGTGTAACCATGCGTGCACTAGAGGGGTTCCTTGGACACTCTCTTGGGAGATGTTCTTTACCACGCTCAGGACAAAAGCCTTGTATTGTGATGTTCTATCCTTGTCCTGGAGCTGGTGGGTGGGGACATTAACGAATCAAATGGTCGCCCTACCATCTAAAACATGGTTCTATAGGGGCTTGTGGTCTCATTCGTCTCAATTGTGGCTTGGGGTTTGTATACATGAGATTGGAGTATTCTGGCTCCCAATTTGATTCCATAGGTGGTCTCTCGTATTCTAGCTTCTTGGCAACCTGCTCAGCTATCTCATCTATCTCAGTGGAGGGTCTGGAAGTATGACTACTAGAACTGTTAGAATAGTTATAGAGCTTAGACAATTCTAACTCCTCACCTAAATTGTCTTCTATGTCAATACACATTCTCAAGCATTGATCTAGTGTGATTGGCTCCTTGAGATATACATATGATCAAGTTTCCCACTCAGAAGTCCATCTAAGAACAAGGAAACTTGTTTTGCTTTTGTAGGTAATTTAGATGTGGGGCATCTTTCCATGTATTATTTAAATCTCCGTCCAGTTGGTCGAACTATTTCTTGGTGTGTTTGCTTGAAGCTATGGATCAAGGACGATATGTTATGCTTGATGCCGCTCTTGGAAATTTCTACGATGAATTCTTCTAGCAATTGACCTATATTTTGGTAATTATGACTATTTGGGGGCTTAAACCAAGCTAAGGTAGTACCCTTAAGGGTCAAGCCAAATGCCTCAAACTCAGTGAACGTCGTCGACCTGTTCAACTCTTAACACCTGTTTGAACTCGGCCACGTGATCATAAGGATCTCCTCTATGTGCCCGATGTCTCTCTATTTTAGGTCTTTCACCTTCAAATCGTGATCTATATTTGCCCAATGTATGTGCAAAGCTTATCTCAAGTCTCTCTCTATCTCTTTCCCTCTAGTTTTCATGAGCCTTGGATGATCTTGCTCCTTGGAGGCCATGGGAAACATTAGATCTCAGTGGAGGGAAAATCAATTCACCCTGCAAAGTGAATGCATGCTTGTCATGCTATGTTACCAGGAACATTCTCTCCGATGATGCTTGTCTGATGCCGCTCTTGGAAAATTCTACACTGAATTCTTCTAGCAATTGACCTATATTTTGGTAATTATGACTATTCGGGGGCTGAAACCAAGCTAAGGTAGTACCCTTAAGGGTCAAACCAAATGCCTCAAACTCGGTGAACAAGTCCTCGACTTGTTCAACTCTTAACACCTGTTTGAACTCGGTCACATGATCATAAGGATCTCCTCTATGTGCTCGATGTATCTCTATTTTAGGTCTTTCACCTTCAAATCGTGATCTATCTTTGCCCAATGTATGTGCAAAGCTTATCTCAAGTCTCTCTCTATCTCTTTCCATCTAGTTTTCATGAGCCTGGGATGATCCTGCTTCTTGGAGGCCATGGGAAACATTAGATCTCAGTGGAGGGAAAATCAATTCACCCTGCCAAGTGTATGCATGCTTGTCATGCTATGTTACTAGGAACATTCTCTCTGATGTGTTATCCACATAAGCAACTTTTCCTGACATCTCGGGATCTTTGAACTCGTAGATGGTGACTGCACCTATTTTGCTAATTTGATCTAGGTTGAATCTCCAAAAATCTTCCTCCATTTATCTATTTAATAATAGTTCTATGCTTTTGTTGTCTTGGGGAATCCACTCTAGAGTAATTACCCTGTTCAAGAATAACTTGCCTCTAGGAGTCTTGGGTTCTCATCATAGGTCCCCTTGCTCTAGATCCCCTATCTTGTTCTGTGGAATGACATTTCTGAACTCATATATCCTATCTGGTAAGCTCATAACCACATACATGGTTCCTTGCTTATCAATATAAGAACCTTCTTCAAACTTGATCATTGGTTGTTCAAGTTCGAAGGGTTGATCGAGATTTTTGAGTTGGACAACTGATCACCTCAGACATCCTCATCGATGTGTGCACCTAATCGGTTGGTCCTTACATATTCCAACCATGTCTTATAGGGACCTTCTGGTGTCTGTAAATTGGCAATGCTTGAGCTGCCTACAGGCCTCTCCATGCTAAAAGACATTTTTGAATCACTTGTTTTCGAATTGAGTGTGTAGGGATAACCACTGAGTTGATGTGCCCAATACTTATTTGTGTGCTTGACACTAGATTGAGACAAGGGAATTCAGGTATCACGATACCTAGACTCAACTGACCATGATACTTGGACTTTTTGAAGTCCAAATTCAAAACTTTTTGTAAATATTTGCTCTTTTCCTTGTCACCTCTATGTTCCTATAGAAGAAAAATCTACCTCCAAACTCACAATATAGCACTCGCAATACCTGTCACAGGTCATTTTAGCCCACGTGATACTTCACTCAGATTTAGTGTATTGAGAATATTTCAAGAGTATTTCTTCAACATTTCAACTCTGAACTCCCTCTAAGCTCTTGCCCGCAGCCACAAATGAAAAAGGAGGTGAATGTACAATCAAAAATAGAAATTTTATGCGAAGATCAAGATAGAAGAAGATGGTGATGATGTTGGTGATGAAGGTGAAAAAAAAAATCAAAAACTGAACACAGAATGACTATTTTTTTACCTTCTGAAATCACAACTCTATATCTTTTCGTCACACGCTCGTCCTGGAAGTTCTCTCCCCGGCAATGGTGCCAAATTTGGTATCACTCTAGCACAATTGTAAGTACAAACATGATGAGATCCACCTCATAACTGTCAATCTGTGGAGACATGAGGATTGGTATGAAGACCACGAGCAAGTGAAGGCACAAGTGCATGAGTGAGAAGCACGCAAGCATGCACACACATACACACACGTGCACACAAGGTAAGAGCAAAGAGTGGAACAATGGAAGGTCTTCGATTACAAAAGAACTCTCTTACAAAGGCTCCAATCTCTCACAAGGTAACCTAAAAAATGAGCTCTCTAGCTCTTTTTATAGTTTTTTGAGTAGTTTTGGCCATGTCCAGACCTAGTGTCTAGCCTAGCAAAAAATTAGGTTCCATGGCTTATTTGGGGGCTCAAAGGGAGTCTAAAAATTATGAAAATTGATATGTAGCTACTTCTAATACCCCTCAAGCTTGAGGACTCCTTGTCTTCAACAAAATGGAGTTGCAAAAAATATGAAATGATATTTATAATGGTTTTTAGTGATAAAAGTCACTATTTTTATAGGGATTTCTTTTGGAAATTTGACATGTGCTTCTTGGAGCTCCCTACATGCTCCCTCTTCTTCTGTGTCCACTTCTTTGATGCATTCTTGTGCCTTGTGCTTGACCTCGAGTGTCAACAACATGTCACATGAGTTTAGTACTTTTCTTCATGAAAGAGGAATTTCACACAAATGTACAACGCCATATACACCTCAACAAAATGATGTTGCCAAGTGTAAAAGTAGAACACTCCTTAAAACCACAATGTATGGTTAAAGGAATCACCTTTCTGACAAGTTTTGGATGGAAGCAATCCTGTGTGCAAACTATATGCTGAATTGTTGCCCTAAAAAGTAATTGAGATTCATCACTCCTTATGAGGCTTGGAATGGACATAAACCTATGATTAATAATATGCATGTGTTTGGTTATTTGGCATATGCTCTTATGCCATCACAACAACATCACAAACTTGATGACAAGGCAAAGAAATGTATATTTGTTGGTTATAATGCTGAAAGTAAGAGATATCGTTTGTAGAATTCATTGAAAAAACACAATTATTGTGAGTCAAGGTGTGGCATTTACTAAAAATTCAGTTTTCCCTCTACTTGAATGCAAAAAAAAAAAGGCAACAATTATCTCACAAGATGTGTTTGATATACTCATGCCTTTGTTCCAAAGTGGTGTGCTTGACTATGATCATGTAGAACACTCAACTGAGGTTCAAAGGGCTAAAAAATTCCAGCAAAAATAGATCTAAAAATGCAGAGAATTTCCAGAAAAACATGGCTGAAGTTTTTCAGCAAAAAATGGTCGAAACTGCTGGAAATTTCTAGCCACATATGGTTGAACATTTGTGACAAAATAGGTCTGAAAATAAGCATGAAATTCAGACCATGCATGATATAAATGTTGAAGATGTATTACATAATGAATGCATGTCTATCAAGAGTGCACAAAGTATGCCAAAGTGGTTGAAACAAACTTTGCAAGACAATAAATTAAGTGCACCTTTGCATGGTAGGACAAGATCAACCTCTTGCCATGTATCAAGTAAATTTGTGGATTATTCTCTTATTGCAACAACATTTTAATGAAGAGCCATTTACTTTTGAAGATGTATGTGACGATCCACAATGGATGAGTGCTATGCAATTAGAAATGGATTCCATATATAGGAATGGTACTTAGGAGTTATGTGAATTGCCAAAAAGAGAAAATGGCATTGGTACAAAGTGGTTTTGCAAGATTAAGGGAAAGTCAAATGGTAGCATTGATCGCTACAAAGATAGATTTCTTGCCAAAGGATATGCCCAACAATATGGCATTGATGATGAGGAAAGTTTTGCACCTACTTCATGCATGACTACCATTCATACTATGGTTGCATTGGATTCCCAATGAGATTGGAAAGTACATCAGTTAGACATAAAAATGGCTTTCAACTTGAATGGTGATTTGCAAGAAGAGTTTTATGTGAAGCAACCTCCTGGATTTTCCATGAAAGGGTAAGAGCATATGGTTTGTTGCTTGCATAAAGCCTAGTATGGTCTAATGCAAACTCCACTTGCATGGTATGAAAAAGTCCATAAGCAGTTCATTTCTCTTGGCTTCACATGTAGTCCAATTGAAAGCACACTCTACGTATGCAAAGATGGGGCTGACCTTACAATGCTTGTTCTTTTTGTTGATGATATACTCTTGATTGGGTCATGTGATGCAAAACTTAACATTCTTATGGCTGATTTGCATCATACTTTCGATGTCACTTATCTTGGCCTTTTGAGCTACTATCTTTGCATCTAGTTTGTATCTGTCTAGGGGGAATTGTTATGCATCAAGCAAATTATGTTGAAAAACTACTTCAACATTTTGACTTTGAGGATTGCATGCCAGATTCCACATTAGTTGAGACAAGATTTTGGTTCTCAATTCAGGATTCTAGTGATGCATTTGATGCTTCTCTTTATCAACAAGCTATGGGATGTCTTATATATGCATGCAACACAAGGTTCGATATACAATATGCAATTTCCCAGTTGAGTTGATTCATGCATAGCCCAAACACTAAGCATTGGAAAGTGATGAGACATGTGTTTATATATCTCAAAGGCACTTTATATTTTAGGCCTCTTTTATGATAGAGATATTCAACCATGTTTGCATGTTTTGTAGATAGTGATTGGGTGTAAGAGAGTGCCTTTATGCAAAAGATATTGATTTGGTGTATGTGCCTACGCAAGATAATGTGGTAAAAATATGCACCAAATCTCTTCCATGGAAAAAAGTTTGAAGCTTTTCACAAAGCTTTAGGCTTATTGCCTATTGGGGGCTGATCTGTCACTCCCTATATGTGTTCACATCATTTGCTTCAGGGATGTTTGTTACAATTATGTGTTCCTTGAGTACTTTGATGTGAACCTTTTCCCTATACATGGGAACTTTTTGCTCTAGTGCTAGAGAGAGGTTTTTCCCCATGTTACCACATACATGTTTCACTCATATGTGGTGGTACTTTGTACTGAGGGATATTATTTAGCTCTTACTTTAGTTCAGCTCATCATCGATAAAGAGAGCTATTCCAACCATCTGACTTCTCCACGTGTCTTGTTTCATTTATGCTCCTTGTGTATGCTTCTTTGTGTCTCTCACACTTCTACACACACCCAAAAACTCTTGTGTCCACAATGTCGTTTTTTATTTATGCTTGGTAGCTCATGCATACCTCAGTTGAGCAAGAAAGCTTATTGTGGCCATTTCTAGTTGTGAGGCTATGTATAGGGAAGCTTTCACAGTGATTGTTGAGTGTGTGTGGCCCATAATCCTTTTGGTTGATTTGGGTTTTGGTCCATCTTTTGCCGCCATTATCTTCATGAATAGTTAGAGTGCATTGGCACTTGGAAAGAACCATGTCTTTCATGCTTGCAAAAGCACATTGAAGTGCACTATCACAATGTTAGGGAGAGGCTCTCTACTGGAGAGATCAATTTGGCCTCTGTGCCCACAGAAGATAATGTTGCAAACCTTTTCACAAAGGCTCTGCCTAAGGAGACGTTTGAAGCTTTTTGCAATGCTTATAGATTACTTTGTTTTGTGGATTGATATATTTTCAAATAGCTAAGAACTTTCTTATACATGAGTACAAGCTCCTTGTTCACCGCATCACTCCCAAGGGGGATTTGTTGATATATTTTGGTAGTCATGTGTGCGAACACAATTAAGTCCATAAAGACACTTTTTTTTCCTGTTAAGGAGGTTTTTTCCCTTGTCTTATATATACACCTATAACCCTAATGTGTGACTTATCTTTGTACATTCACTTGTTAATACATTCTATATTGTGTTGTGCTCCAAGCTTCTTCTTCGTCCTTGTGTTGTTTTTGTGCTTCCATAGATGTCAAAATCCAACAAATGTAGCTAGCATTCTTAGACACTACTTACATATAGATGATATTATGCCTATGCCATTTATGATTTAGTTACATCCTAAAAGGAATTCAAAAGCTCTTTTGGAAAGGGATCCCCTTACACAAACTACAAAAACATATTTGTCGATTTGGAGAGGCTTCAACAAGCAATGATTGAATGGATGAAATCCACCATACCACAAAGAGACAAAAAAAGAGTATATATGATTTAGATGAATACACAGATGCACCTACTTCTAGAGAATGGGAGATACCTTGCTAAGTTGTCCCATGTTAGAAAAACCTAATCGTGAAACATTAGATAAATATTGGAATCACATTATTCCATTTCCATTAGTTAACATTCATTTCTACATGTTGCATGCCTTCATGAGAATTTTTTATAGATTATTGAAGCTTCTTAGAGAATGCACATTTGCCATGAAACCATAAATCTATACAAGTTGTTAAAATATTGGAAGAGCTTTTTGATTCAATTGGTTATCATGGTGGGCACGTAACTCTAGTTGTAAAAAACCCAATGAATCCCAAGATAGTTTTCATTAAGTATCAATGATAGAGAAGAAGGTAAGAAAATTTTTCAGAAGAGGTATTAGTAATAAAAATAATGGGTGTGAGAGTTATGAAGAGACCTACACATGTCACAATAGATAATGATTCTCAAGTTGACCTTATCGATAAGAAAAAGAAGATTTGTTCATGCTTAGATAAGTTGATAGACTTAATGAGTCTCACCAATTCCAATGATAGTTAACATCAATTGTTTCAAGATACATTAATTGAGTTCAATTGTTTCATCCTATCTTGGGGAGAGAGAAATATTACAAATTACATTATAATCTTTCTTAATATTTCAAATTATTTATTGAAAAGAGTTTTTTATATGTATTTACAAAGTTTCAACATATTTTATTAGCACATGGATGTTTTTAGTACACAAGGAATGGAAAAGTCACACTAGAGGGCTAGGGGTGTTTACTTCAAAAACATGTGTCATTATAGTGGTAGAATACAATTGAATCATATGGAAGAGATATCTAATTGGTTTTACCATACTACAATCTCAGGAAAATATGCTATGGAATGAGCTAAGGAGAGGGATATAGAAAAAGCTACAAGAATTATTCAACACAAAATGGCTAGGACCCTCTACATCATGCACAATGGCAGAACACAAGAATATGAGAGGGTTCATCTTGGAAGTGGTCATTTAATCCATTTATGGTATTTTAATGATATATCATTAGGTTCCCAATGTTGATATATTTTAGTAGTGATCTGTGTGAAAACACTTTTGTGTTGTTTGTGTGCTTTTGTAGACCTTGAATTCCAATAACTGGTATCAAAGCAAGTTGACGCCTCATCTACGACATCCTTGACACCTCTCGGATCACAATCTCGAGAATCGCACAAAAATTGGTAAGCATATTGGAGGTGATTAAGAGCTCAAAAGTGCTTTGATCATTGAAATTTTGATTTAAGCTCATTTTGACCTTTGAACACTCTATCACAGTGATTGTGAAGGAAATTTTGTCCTTTTGTGCCAAACATATATGTAGGTTTCGATTCTCCAGTACAAGCGCCTCAAAGTTTGTACAAGTTTAATAGAGATCAATAAGGTGTTTCTATTCAATCTCTTTAGATAAAATTATTCTTCTACATCAGGGTGTTTAGTCAGTAGCCATGCCTACACCTACACGGAGAAACTTTGTTGGGATGGAAGGGATGCTCAACAACATGAATTGATCGATTTCTGTCTCTCAAACATGACATTATCCCTCATATTCACTCTTGAAAAATAATAATGGATGCTTGGGATACACTTACCACTTTATATCAGGCAAGAAATGAGGCTCATGTTGCTTACCTCCAAAAATAGTGGGAGAGTGAGCATATGAATGAAGGAGATTCTATGGACAATTTTTTGACAAAGATAAAAAATTTGAAGGAGTAATTGATTTTTATTGATGAAGTCTTGCCCGATAGTTCACTTGTGCAAATTGTTCTTAACAATCTTCTAGATTCATATCAGAGTTTTGCTTCCACTCTTCAATTAATGATGAAAGGGGATCCAAATGCATGTTGGAGATCAAGCATTCTTAGCTAACCAAAAGGGCAAAGGAAAATGGATCTCATCTACTAGTCAGAAGAAATCTACTAATGTTGCAAAGTAGAAGAAGGAAGACAAAGATGAGAAGAAAATAGAAAAGTAGAAAGAATTGTGCAAATAATACAAAGGAAATGATCATGTCATAAAGAGTTGTCCAAAACTAGCTATAAAAGAGGAAAAGAAGAAAGATGCTAGAATGGTAGTTGTAGAAGCCTCTACACCTAGAACAGAGTATGCTAATCTTGTTGAGAATGAAGAATGGGCATTTACTATTGTTTGCAACTTTGACCCATCTTGTCATGAGTAGTGTATGACTATAAAAGACTCATATTTTTGGTACTTTGATAATGGGGCTACTACTAATGGGAGTTCCTTCACATTGTTAGATGCTTTATATGTTCGATGGACCAAAAAAAATTTGTTGTCAATTTCAACATTAGCCAAGATTGTCTTGGGTTTCAAATATTTTAATGATAGATGTACAGTTCATGATCTCTCAAATGGCGATGTTATTATTGCTTCTGGAATTCTATGCCGTGGGATGTATAAGCTCATAGAATATGCAAAATTTGTGAGTGATTTAGCATGTGCAGTTTAAGATTCTCAAGCTATCACAGATGCAAAGAATCTAAATTTTGCTAGTTTACTAGACTTGCAAGAATCTAAAATGGTATCCTCTCTACCAAAACTTGAGGCACCTTGTAAACATGTCTATGAACATTTTACTTTGGGCACAATGCAGCGTTCTTCCTTCCCAAAAGAGGGTTCAATTTGAGCTACTCATAAATTGCAATATGTTCATAGTGATGTCTGTGGTCCTATGTGTTAGATATGCTTAGTACTCCATCCTCAAGTGCGTACACAAGCCTTGGGAGGATCTTCCCACTTCATGTTACTTGTCAACGACTATAGCAAGAAGATATGGGTGTACTTCCTTTGCGATAAGGCTCAAATTTTTGGTAAGTTTAAAGAATGGATTCAGCTTATTGAAAGTGAAACAAGGAAGAAGATGAAGAAGTTCAAGACAGACGGTAGTGTTGAGTTCACATCAATAGAGTTTGAATATTTTTGCAAGAGTAAAGGAATCAAACATCAACTCATAGTGGCACATAGCCCTCAATAGAATGGTCTTGTAGAACATCAGAATCGAACCATCATGGAGATTGCAAGGTGCATGTTGAAGGGAAAGGGTTCACTTAATCAATTTTGGGCAAAGGTTGTCAACGCTATTGTCTACATCTTGAATCCAAGCTACACCAAGGCACTTGATGGAAAGAATCCACAAGAGGCCTACATTGGTAAAAAACCATATGTTTCCTATTTCAACGTATTTGGAAGTAAATGTTATGTACATGTTCCAGTTAGGGAGAGAAACAAGCTTCAACCAAAAAGCATCAAATGTATCTTCTTAGGGTAGAATGATGATAATATGGCTTATAATCTTTATGACCTTGAGGCTAAGAAGATCATGGTGAGTCCCAATGTGGTGTTTAAGGAGGAGTATCCACATGCAATGGAGGAAAAGAGAGCTTCCACTTTATCATCGAGCGAAGGGGCAATCCACTATGAACCTGGCCTAAGAGCTATCCCTTCTACACAAGGTAAGGAAGCATCTTCTTCATATGATGAGTCTAAAAGTCACCAACCTATCATCACCCAAGCAAAAAATCCATAGCCATATTGGGTGAAGCAACTCCATGATTCTACAAAACCCATCCCGCAATCACTAGAATAGGTTGCAGATGGACCGAGGGCATCATAGAGAATAGAGGAACAGAGATGGGCAAGCGCCCATATTGTAAACACATCCTTGATGCTTGAGCTCATTCAAGAACAAGCAAAGGAACCAACCAATGGGGAAGAAGCACTCCATGATGTGAATTGGAGGGCTATCATGTAAAAAAATACAACAAGATCATGAAGAATGGAACTTGGGAGCTAGTGGATTGACCCCTAATTGTAAAGTCATTGCTACCAAGTGGTTCTAGAAGCTAAAGTACAAAGTTGATGGTATGCTCGAAAAGTATAAAGCAAGACTTGTTGCACAAGGCTATTCACAAGTTGAAGGCATTGACTTTTGTGAATCATTTGCCCCAATTGCAAGGGTGACTACTATTCAAGTAGTACTAGTTGTGGTTGTGCATAAGCATTGGCCAGTTTATCAGATGGATGTCAAATCAACATTCTGGAATAGAGACCTCAAGGAGGAGATATGTGTGTCTCAACCATGAGGGTTTGAGGCTCCCCATTTAGAGAAAAAGATATGTAAGCTGACAAAGGCATTATATGGGCCGAAAAAATCCCCTAAAGCATGGTACTAATGGATAGATAAGTATCTCTTGGATTTAAGTTTCAAAAGGTGTGCTTATGAGGCTAACTTGTATGTTCTAAAGAGAGGAGGGAAAGACAATTGTGCTTGTACTCTATGTAGATGACCTTGTGATTACATGAAATGATTATGCTCTTTGTCAACAAACAAAAGATGCCTAGAGTTTAGAATTTGAAATGCTAGACTTGGGCTTAATACATTATTGCTTAGGCCATGAAGTTTGGCACGAATTAGGGAAGATTTTCATCTCTCAACAAAAGTATGCAAGGTAGATATTGAAGGCATTTGACATGGAGAATTACAAGGAAATTTCTACACCTAGGAAATTTCTACACCTATGGAGGTCAACACAAAATTATCTATTGAAGATACGTCACATCCAATGGATATTGGAAGATACAAGAAATTAGTTGGAAGTCTCATCTACTTGTGCAATAGTAGACCAGATATCTCTTATGTTGTTGGCATTGTAAGTAGCTTCTCTAATAAGCCTTGCCAAACTCGTTGGAAGGCAAGCATGCAGATACTTAGGTATGTGAAAAGAACCACTGATTAAGGTATTCTATATGAAGAAGGATCATCTCTGGTTGGATACTGTCACTCAGATTGGGTGGGAGATATTGATACCAAAAAAATCAGCTTTTGGATATTGCTTTTCTTTAGAAGCAATATCCAAAATCAATTGATTAGGGATTTTCTCTTGGATCAATAAGAAGCAACCCACTATAGCATTATCTTCTATTGAACCTGAGTACAAAGCTACATGTGTTGCAGCATGTGAAGCATTATGGTTGAGGAGGATCCTATGGCACATAGGAGTACAAGGATAGGAGGCTACAAATTTGAAGTGTGACAACCAAAGTTGCATGGCCATCATCAAGGATCTTGTTTTCCGTGCATGTACCAAGCACATAGAAATTTAGTATCACTATGTGCATGAGTTGGTTGAGGAAGGGGTCTTGGAGATAAGCTATTGTCCAACTAAAGAAAATGGAGGAGACATCTTCATCAAGCCTCTTGGGAAAGAGCAACTTCATCGACACTTTCCAAAGCTTGGTATTGGACAAATGAGGTAGTCTCACAATAGGGTGGACAATGAGGGGAAGTGTTACATATGCTCAATAATCCACCCTCAAGTGATCACAAATGATCCATGGTGCTCTAAGTTCTAAGGCCCTCATTATGAGGAGAAGCCATTATTAGAGCCCCG
Organism: Ceratopteris richardii; assembly: GCA_020310875.1. Lineage (NCBI taxonomy): Eukaryota > Viridiplantae > Streptophyta > Polypodiopsida > Polypodiales > Pteridaceae > Ceratopteris > Ceratopteris richardii. The sequence goes on along the minus strand of CM035433.1, from coordinate 103,221,277 downwards.
ACATTTGTGGAACCCTAACTTCCAAGGTAGATGAGGTCTATGTGCAATTGTTGATGGTAATAGATGATCTTTGTGAGCATCGCCATTAGATTAGGTAGAACGTAAAATTCTGGTCCTTTGGGTTGCCATTGAAGGAAAAATAAAGGACTTGTGGTGTCATGCACTTTCCCCATATAACCTTAATGGGAGGGGGGTTGTAGAGGGGGGCTTTCCCCCTTCTAGGGGGTCCAAGCGGCATATCCCCTCGGCCCATAGGACCAAGACTATAAGACTTCTATTCGTGGGGATATTGTCAAATTGTATATTTTGCATACTATTTTGTATCTCCTGACTGCGTTTATCTATACTGAATCCCCTTGTAAAAGCTATATAAGCTTGGTGAGGTTGAGCTTTACATAGCATTGCGCACTAGTAAGCCCTTCATCTAGAGTATGTCTAGATGGCCATCTAAGCTCCACATTGGGAGTGCACAAGTGGACAACACCCTTGTTGTAGCTACATTACTCTTGGCAATTTGGGAATTTGAGTCCTCTATCTCTCAGACTGCATCTATCTTTGTCTATATTTTTTCTCTCAACTCTATCTACTCGTCTATTCTGCTATGCTATTATTTTCTTACACTATGCAGACACCTTCTTTTCGGAACTACCTTTACTTTGTGACTTTTATTGATGATTTCTCGAGGCATGCATGGATGCATCCATTGAAAGAAATGACCAAAGTATTTATGTGCTTCAAACAATTTCTGCTTATGACTGAAAATCTTTCATCATGTAAATTGAGCACCCTCCATTTTGATCGAGGGGGGGAATACATGTCTTCTGATTTTAATGCATTTTTGGCTTAGTGTGGGATAAAACATCAATGTACAATGTCATATACACCTCAGCAAAATGGATTTGCTGAAAGAAAGAATGGATTTGTCATGGAGATTGCAAGGTGTATGGGGAAAAGTCAAGCTTTAGCACATAGCTTCTAGCTTGAGGCTTTCGCACTACAATCAATCACTCCATGTGAGGCTTGACATTGTCGCAAACGATATATTGCTCATTTGCATGTATTTGGTTGTCTGGCATATACATTAGTGCTTGAACAACAACGTAGAAAATTGGATGATAAAATAGTGAAATTTTTGTTGTTGGATATATTTCCAAAAGCAAAGGCTATCGTCTATATCATCCACAAACTAAACACATTTTGGTTAGCCATGATGTTGTTTTGTGGAAGATGCAATTCAACCATTACTTTCATGTACTAAAGAGACATCCATTAGCTATAATGATGTTATGACACTTTGCTTTAATTGTTTACGGGTGGACATCCATAAGTGATGCAATCTGATACACCCTCATACTTTGGGGTACAAATTGCTAAGTTCTTGTTACAATTCGGCATTATTTTATGACATTTGTGGAGACGATTTTTTTTTGGGGCAATATGGAAGTCCAAAAATCAAGTTGTATTCAATAAAGGGAAGAGGAATTACCTCTATACGTGCCATCTTAACCTTAAGAAAACAGGCATGTATTGTCTTAAATCCATTAAGATATCTCTAGAGAGAAATGAGAATATAAATTGTATCATTTATGAGGACCCCCATGTAAATGGAGAGAGTGTCTCCTAGACATTTATTCTCCCATGAGACTCATGATGGTCTAAACTAGCCCCATGATTGCCTTTATTAGTCATCATTTAATTTAATCGCCTATCTTGTTGGTAAAAAAAGAAAGAAAAGGCTTATCGCTATCATGAATAACATTATCGTCTAAGGGAAGAATGGTTTCATCAGGGCATATGTACATTGTTGATGCCATTATCACTTTATGGGAAGGTATGACTATGCTAGTGAGCTTGTTCAAAACTTTTACCTTTTGAAAATAAACTTTGGCAAGGGCCATGATATAAGTGAGTGACTTGATAAAGTAAATACAATTTTATCGCTCCTTATGATTATTAAATGCATAATCATCAGGATCGGAGGAGAATCCTCAAGATGATCAGAGAGGTTTGTCCAAAACCCATAGGTGTGTTGGTCAGACACTCACCTCTTGAGGTGGAGGTTGTGTGTTCAACCCTTGTGAGTTGTTGAACGTACATGGGCCAATGTGGCCAGACTATCTGTGTAATGCCTTTGGGTCATTGAAACTATATGCCTTTGAGTAGTCCTTTCTTTGTGGTACTTCGACAATCTAACCCCTATTTTGTGGGATACGAGGGGTCCCACAGTTACTATGCCCTTCACTTGTACGATTGTTCTTTCAATACATTTGTACAATTGTTCTTTCAATACATTCAAGCCTAAAGAGATTAGACTTCTGCATAACTTTCTTTACAAAAAAGGGAAATGATATGAGAGGTTGTTCGTGAAGTGTAACAATCTGTGAAGCACTTCCCATTATCAGCTTTCTTTTTATTGTTTTTTAAGAAAAAGTTTGGCCCAAGCCTAATCTCCCTTGCTTGAATTGCTTGAAAGAGCTTGAAAGAACATCAGTACAAGTGAACACACATTGTACCCATGGGACCCCCATCCTGCCCGAAGGCGACACTAGGAAAGATTGCCCATTCTTTGTTCTCCATCACTAGGAAAGACTGCCTATTCTTTGTCAGTCTATTATTTTTGAGTTTAGGCTCATTTACTCTTGTTTGGTGTGATGGACTCCAAGACTGAACTCTCGTCCCGGTTCGCTGGCCTGGTGGTTGGGCCTCTCGCCTCTTGAGGCGAGGGCGAGGGTTCAACCCCTGGCAGCAACATGTAGGGACATTTGAATCCTGGAAACAGTTGTATGTGGTTGTTGGCCACCGTTTGACCATCCTCGCGGTAGTTGTGACCGCTGTTTAACCCAGTTTGTAAACCCCTGTTCTTGTGGGATAAGGGGGGTCCCATGGGTACTATGCCCTTCCTTGTACAGTTGTAATTTCAAAGTTAAAAGTCCGGGGGAGTAGGCCTCGGCCGAACCTCCATTTAAAAAACTAAGACTGAACTCTCCGCCACTGCTCAGCTCTAGCACTTGGATCTTGCGATTCATTGGATTGTTCAACCACTCAAATTGCTTGCCATGAGAGATTATCAATAAATTCAAGTCTGCATAGTGGAAGCGGTTGAGCCTACATAGAGACCCGAGAAAACCTGCAAAACAAGTAACGCCACATGCTTTCCGCAGGAAAGATATCCAAAGTCAACTAGGAATTACGCAGACAACATGCCTTACTCATCACCCTGTCGAAAACATCGGCCCCTGATCACTCCTCTCGAAAGCGGTAGAAGAAGCGTCCATACTTCATTTTCACATTCTTAACATGTGCCATGGGGTCTCCTTCTGCAAATTCCTGGAGATGAGATGTCTTGCTCATCACTCGGTCAAAAACATTCTTTGTATGCCCCATGTGGGTCGTCTCCTACAAATTCTCCGGCATGGCTACTCTTGGACTTTGAAAATTTTGGTCTTTTGCAAAAGTCCTTCCAATCCCGTTCCTCTTTCATGGAGGCACATAGAAGTAGACCTGCCAGTTAATTCCCTGGAAGTTTTCTCTATACTACATGATCTGACCATATGCTGTACTTTTTCAGAAAAGAATTTGCCCTCAGGCCTTCATTTAAGCTTGAAATATTAGAACACTGAACAAACAAGGGAATGAGCATCCTACAGGACCCCCCTCCCCCCCCCCAAAAAAATCCCACAAAGCAGGTCTATCCAACTGGAACCTCAAGGTACATCATGCATTTCAGCTTTAAGTCCCTACACCTCTTCATCGTGATCCTTTTCATCTTTCAAGTTTATCCCCCTTTAGTCCACTTTTCATTCCTCGCCTTGATTGAAAACTTAAGTTGATCGACATATACTTGACAGTATTTCTAAACTTTTTAAGCTCCATGGAAAAGATATTCAGCTATGGGCATACCCATATTGCATAATATTGGTTGGAACAATGATTCGGCTATGGATATATCTTTCCTGCAACGCGGTTTCCAATGACTCATTGAAATCATCGTCTGACTTTGGCTTGTTAGGCTGATTTAAGTTAAGAAGTACATAGATGCTTGGTGGTTGCATGATTAGCATTTCGATGTTTGTACATACTGATTCTTTAAGCGGAGAGTGGAAGAGAACATTGAGCTGTGGTGCATGTCTAAACTAAGTAGATATTTCCTTTCATCTTGACCCAACGGAACATCCATAAATCATTTTGTTGTATAAAAATTTCCACTCTTGACACCTTCATCCCTGTGACATCATATGCCGAGGTACATAAAATGTAGTGTCCATGTCGTTGAATTCCACAAGCATACAAAGGTTTAGCGAGCATCGTGAGCGTACAAAGGTTTTACGAGTATCGTTTCATCAACTCTCGTTCTACATTTGGAAGATTATGTACCTGATATTAATGACGATAAAGTAGGTCAACCCAAGTTAGACATTTAAGAGTACTGTTGACTTTGTACCATCAGTTTTGCATAAAAACTTGACTGATTAATTTGGGGTCACTGTCTATTGATTTGATGGAACATCCTCGATCAGGTTAAGTGTTTCAACTTGCTAAGGTACACGAAGGTCTCAACTTGCTTAGGAGGTCTCAAACCAGTGCCCCATGAAATTTGTGCGAACTCCAGTAGATTCTGAAACTTCCTTTGTGCTACGTTAGTCTAAATCACTCTGAAAACTATGTTGGTTAGACATCATGCTTAAATACCCCCTAGGCTCTCATCACAACTTTCCTAGGAAAGTGTATATCCGTATATAAGACACCTTCAAATATAGGAAGGATGACAGGAAACATGTCAAGCATCACATTATGTATGCAGGACAAACATTACTTGCATATGTGAAGACACCACTTTTGCATATACCACAAGAAACTCCACTCAACTATGATTACAGGATACTGCTTGAGGTCAATATTGTAAACATATGATCCGCCGATTGAAAGGGTACATATGATTCAGAAGGTTATTTCTTTGTTCTGAATAAATAAAAAAGCTAAATTTTTCATGTGAAAAGAATGCCCTTTATCGTGAGTTGACATGGTTTTACATCTCCATTTGGTTGTTAAGATAATACTAGTACAATTGTGCTGGATCTCTTGTCAGGAAGTCCATGCCTTTATGGGATTATCCTGTATTTTGAAGTATCCCTGGGGTTGTTCTTTAACCAGATATGGACCATAAGTGATCTCCAGAAAGTTTCCCCGATTATAAGTATATCAATTACCAAACTGTCAAAATTAGATATGTGGCCTCTATTATAATTGTCAGTTTATGCAAGTCTATCCTTCTAGTTATCATCATCAGATGCATAGTCATTAGGATCTGTTGGAGGAGAATCCTCAAGGTGATCAAAGAAGCTGTCACTAAATCGTGGCCAATCTCTGTACCACTGCCCTCTTATAGCTTTTGCTCTCCATTCTTGGTCTGTTATCATATCTGAGGTCAAGCCCCACTCCTCCAGCTGTTCCTTGGTGTGATGGACTGCCAGACTATACTCCCCACCACTACCCAACTGCATCACTTGGATCTCGCAGTTCTTTGGATTGTTCAGCTGCTCAAATTGCTCGACTGTCCACTTGAACCAGCGCATCAGAAAGATGCGCATGGTGATACCGTGAGAGACAATCACTAAATTCAAATCTGCATAATGGGAACGGTTCAGCCTGTATGAGTCTATGTCCCTCCATAGAGACTCGAGAAAACCTGCAAAACACAAGAAAGCAACTCACTTTCCAAATCAACGTATCCTAATTCACCATAAAGCGTGCAAGCAACGTGTATTACTTGTCACTCTGTCAAAAACATCTGCCCCTGATTCTCCCTCTGGGAAACGGTAGAAGAAGCGTCCAAACTGGTTTCTTAGATCCTTCACACGTGCCATGCTGGTCTCCTCCTGAAAATTTCCAAAGTCCTGCTCTCTAAGGCGTGGTTCCTCTCGGACACCAAGGATTTGGTCTTTTGAAAAAGCCCTTCCAATCCCCTTAAGAGTGCAAAGTGTGCGCTTGTATGGAGACACATAAAAGAAGACCTGCCAGTCATTTCCATTTGAAGTCTTCTCTATAGCTTCTTTAATTAGCTGGCCACATGCCTCTGATTGTGCCAGGCCTGCCTTTGTCAGCCGAATCTTTGAGTCAGCAATGGTACAATATTTACTCTCGTCAAGATTTCCCTCACTCTGCCCATGTCGAACTAAAATGATCCGGGTGGGTCTTCGTGGCCTTTCCATCAGCAGCGAGCAAGTATCTACCAGGTTTCAGATTTGCTGTTTACAGATCTTCTTTCACAACATTTCTTCTGAGAAATAGACCATGTCAATATATTAGCTGTTTGCAATCCTGAAGAAAACTAAGCAATTGATAAGTCACCATCAGAAACAGTGTGCAACAATCTCACGTGCATGCACAAACACACACACGCACGCACATACATAAATACATGCACGCATACATACATACATGCACACACAAATACCTACATACGTACATACGAACATGCATGCATACACACACGTGTGTATGTACATGTATATCTATCTATCTATTTATATCAGAATAACTATTTATCTATCTATCTCTATATCTATCTATCTATCTATTTATATATCAGAATAACTATTTATCTATCTATCTCTATATCTATTTATCTTTCTATTTATTTAAATATTAATTTGTTTATTTAAATATATATATATACAGAGAGAGAGAAGGGATGAATCAAAGCAAACGCCAAATCCACCCCAAAAAAATACAACTATAACCTAACGATAGGCATATAAATATATATACATATATATAGTTTGCTAGATAACTGCAACTTGTGTGTGTGTGTGTGTGTGTGTGTGTGTGTGTGTGTGTGTGTGTGTGTGAACCTGTGCATGTGTGTGCCCGTCTGTCTGTCTGACTGTCTATCTTTCTTCCTTCTTTTCTTTCTTTCTTTTTTTTCTTTCGTTTTTTCTTTCTTTATACACTCAAGCAAAGCTTCTAATGGCCATTTCACATGAACTAGATCTGAAAAATGAAGCCCTAGGGGTGGGTTTAGATTAACCTCGCGGATGAAGGCAGTTTCAAAAATCTGTGCTGCCTCTACCTCTGCATTCACACAGCAAAGCGGCAGCAGCATGAAATTCTCAAAGCAAGACTACCTTGGTGGTTGATCATAGATATTGCTGGAATGTAGCCCTTGCTGAGAGACTTCTACCACCCCTGAAATTCTTTCCCAGAAGGGGGGGGTGGAAGGAGGGACTGGAAGTGCTTTGAGTGAAATTAACCCATCCCTGCTCTGCTTATGCAACTGAGATGGACCCTGGAGACTGGGTAGCCACTGCCAGCCTTCTGAACCCACCCTAAGACTATGCTTGCCTCGATACAGTCAGAGTGTGTACCCATAGCCCTTTGTTTTTCTATGAAATGCTTTCAGCTGTCCTGACAAAGAGAAACATAGATGATTCCCCAACAAAATCTAGTTTCAAATATTCAAACCCTTCACTATCCGACCCCAAAATCAATCTCCCCTTCTTCCTTCCCCCTCCCTCAGACCCTTCTTCCTCCGTCCTTCCCGCCCTCCCCTCTCTCTCTCTCTCTCTCTCTCTCTCTCTCTCTCTCTCTCTCTCTCTCTCTCTCTCTCTCTCTCTCTCTCTCTCTCTCTCTCTCTCTCTCTCTCTCTCTCTCTCTCTCTCTCTCTCTCTCTCTCTCTCTCTCTCTCTCTCTCTCTCTCTCTCTCTCTCTCTCTCTCACACACACACACACACACACACCTATAACAAGAAGAATGCTATTTTCTTGAAACCTGGGTTTGTGAACCCTAACCACGGACAATACCTGATCTTGCAGGAAGTTTTCAGCTAGTTAGATGTTTCGAAGCGCTCGGGAATCGGAATGCTATAAGTTGTGTGAGAGACAGAGAGCAATGCTCGACAGGCACGCCTGGCTGCACAGGTATATTTGAGGAAATTTTTATCGTACGCAAGCTCTGTCACGCGAATCACTGCCTTAAGGCTTTTTATAACGAAGAAGACATGTCGTTGAGGCGCATCGTCCATGTGAAAAGTCTTGCTCTAGTTTTCGACACTGACACGTGACGACCTCACTACAGTGAGTGGTAAAATCACTTTTCTTCAACACCCGCTCAGACAGACAAGGCTGTAGAAAGGCACTCAAGTACAACTTTGAATCGAAACCATGGTGGTCATTCCACAAGAAATCCCTCTTTTCATCCTTCAATTGATGATGGTGGAGAAATGAAAATAAAGTTCTTAGACCATTCAACTTAGAAGCTCAAGCGTAGTAAGCACTAAAGTTTCACTTGGATTTTGACCGGAACTCTGAAATTCTCCCTTTTAAAGCTTGTCTAATGATTCAGCAAGCAGAGTAACACATGTTATTTTGACTTGATGGGTAACCTCATAATTTACCTCACAATGAACAAGTATAGTCTTTGGGCTTTCACTAGAAGCCGCATGTTCATTCCACAATCGATATTGGATCAATGGGTTGGGGAATATTATCTAACTCACGATGAACAAGTATAGTTATATTGTCTATGGGCTTTCAGTAGAAGCGACTCTTTATTCCACATGCCGTTTGTGGAGTAGATGAGACGACATACGTTTGGGTTGTCGTGAAGAGTTCGGCATGATTTTTGTGGGATACACAAGTCAATGCGTTTCGGATAAAGTTCGGATAAAGATTCGGATAAAGAGAAAGTGGCACACTAATAATAGGGACAGATTTGTGGTTGATGATGTGGAGTGTCTATCTCAATGTACGTTTTTGCAGTTATCTTTCATACATCTACTTCTTTTTCATTGTATTAATTACTATTTATTTGTAAGTGTGCATGTGTCTCTCTTGTGTATAAGCCCCCCCCCCCCCCCCCCCACACACACACATGTATATGTGTGTGTATGAGTACAAAATGATTCACACTTCTAAGACATTCGAAAGTTCAAAAAGGGTGTGAAATCGTAATCATTAAATATTATTTTCAAGAAAAAAAACATTCTGAATTACTGTTCAATATATATCCGTTTGTATTACACACATCCAAATCACTCTCAAACGATGGAATTTCATCCACAAAATTGTCAAACCAAGAGATGATTTAATGCTATGATGATTTTCAACACGAACTTAGAAACACACACACACACAAAAGAGGAAGCAACAAGCACATACATGAGCATGATCAGACAAGCATGCACACTGAAGCTTCATTCGTGAGCAAGGCACAAGAACTCTTAAGAAACTCACACTTGATTACATGGGAAAATAACAAGAAAAAATTATAAATGAAAGTTTGTTCACTTCTATATGAAAGTTTCAAAAAATGAACTTTTTCACACTTTACTATCTACTCTACTTAAAAATAAGTATTAAGCACTCATTTGGTAACCAATTCAAATGTAAAGAAATATGAGAAAATTCTAGAAAAATAGGACTTATCTACTTGTACAAAAGTGGAGTCAATTACAAGAAATAGTTTCTGAACACATTTCTAATTAAATGTTGAATTTCATACATAATTGGATGAATTGAAAACGATTGTGTTAAAGATATGACCCAATTCGGCAGTACTTCCTTTGCTTTGACATTTCCACCTTGCTTTGCTTCTTAGCCTCCTTTTGCCACAACCCCAACAATCTTTTCTCTCTTGCAACTTTAAAAAACATATTAAGGTGAGTCTTTATCTCCAATAATCATCTATACAAATTATTTCAATGCATTTGCAACTTGGCACTATTGTTTTCCGGTTCTCATCTATGGACAGAGAAACCATAAAAAAAATTTGTTTGATTCGAAGAGAGAAGCTAATTAGCTTCAAAACTATTAACTTGACGTAGAAAAATTGATACACATTCACGACATAAACCATTCGCTCACAAGACTAAAACTCTAGCGGAATGAAATGATGAGAGCGGATGCCAAACAGATAAGCTTTTTTTTTATTCCTTTGGAAAATCAACTTTTCATTCACAAGAGCAAGCTCATAACTACATATGACTTCTATTGGTTAAGCGAATTTATTTTAGCTCTAAGTTCCTACACTCTCGATCATGCTCCTTTTATCATTAGAGTTTCTCCTCTTATTTTGGCTACTGGCAAAAACGAAGTGACTTGATTTCAATCCACCTCATTATGGATGTCATTTCATTCCTCCCTCGTTATGGATGTGATTTCATTCCTCGTCTTGATCAGAAATTTAAGTTGATCTTGTGGAGATATCTGTTAAAATAATTTTCCATGATTTAAGCTTCTTGGAAAAATATTTAGCTATCGACTTACCGGCCTTCTTATGATGCACAACATCTCGTGTAGTAAAAGGTCTTGCAATTTTTAATTAATCCCTGAAAGTCATGATCATCAACCATTGGTGATTTAGGCTTGGCACCTTCTACCTTATATGTCTAATGCTCTTTATTGCTGCCTTGAGAGAAAGTGGAAAAGTTCATTGGGTTGTCGGGCAAACCTAAATTTTGTGGAGATTCTCCCTTTGTCCATAGACTACACAAGATCTATAACTTTCTTGTACAAAAATGTTGCCCATGATGTTTTAATTTCTTGTGTCATCATATTAGAAATACATAGATATGAGGTGCTCATCTAATCAAACTTAATCAGCATGTAAATCTTCTTCAATGTTGATTTGTTTAGGAAATTGGTCACTAACCAATTGGATCTCATGGAATGTGTGAAAACGTCATTAGATTATGAAACTCCAAATGATGAGTATAAATCACTAGTTTCAAATTCCCCTCTATCGCCCTCTCATCAAACCTTGCGTAGGAAGATGTTACTGCTCTTCCAAGAATATGTCCTTATCGTGAGGTTTTCTCCGTCCTTCCATGGATGTTATAAGCATAGTTTATGTCTCTCAAGCTTCATCTGAATTTGGCATAAAGATACACTAGAGTGCTAAGAAAAACTCTATTTCTATAAGGTGAAGCACCACATTCAACTCATACAAGTACGTATAGTGCAAAAATACCACATGTAGTCAATGTCCCATAGGGGAATTGGTTTGTCTCTAGCTTCTTGAGGCAAAATTCCAGCGCTCAATCTTCAGGCCTGAAGTGTAATGGATTTGGCCAATTAAACCAGTTGTAACTAAGTTGTCCTCTTGTCTAACCCCTACTTTGTAGGATACAGAGAGTCCCCGCGATACTATGCCCATTCACTTGTACAGTTGCACTTTCAAAGTTAAAGCTTGAGGGAGAAAGCTTCGATTAAACCTCCATTTAAAAAAAACACATGTTTTGTAAGCAGATGGAGATATTTCACGAAAAGACTAGTTATTGATCACTATAAGCTGCAAAAGACATTTGTATTATTATAATCATGTTGGTGGCGAGAGGGTCAAATTGTGAAGGATAGGTTACATTAGATAACACCTTAGTAAAATTGTTGTAGATGCATAGAAATCAAGACCTACTCAAGGAGACCTCTCAAAGTTATTAAATAAGTTGTCACGGAAACATAATCAATCTTTGCACCAATGCCCTCAATTTGCTTTTGCTCTATGACAATGGGTTCACACAGAGAGAGAGAGAGAGAGAGAGGCGGCACAACCTGTCCTTCCAAATGTCAATATTTGATTTGTTTAAAAAAAAAAAGGAAACGTGTTTTAGCTCCACCATTATTTTGGACGACCTCCCTCCCTCGATACAAAAATGTACCGCTTTGAAATTGAGATTGCTCAACCAATAAATTTAGATATATGCATATAATTTTGGCAAAGACCATCAGTCTATGTGAATTGAAAAAGATGGCACTCAATATGACTCAGCAAAAGACTGTTGCCCTGTGTGAACTCACGCTTATCATATCCGAGGTCAAGCTCCTGTACTTATGCAGCTTTTTGGTGTGATGTATTGCCAAACTATACTCCCCATTAGTACCCAACTGGATCGCCTCGATCTCGCGACCCTTTGGATTATTTGGTCGCTCGAATCACTCTCCTATCCACTTTTTTTTTTTAATGGAGGTTCGGCCGAGGCCTACTCCCCCGGACTTTAACTTTGAAATTGCAACTGTACAAGGAAGGGCATAGTACCCATGGGACCCCCCTTATCCCACAAGAACAGGGGTTTACATGGCTGGGTTAAACGACGGTCAACACTACCGCAGGGATAGATAAACGGTGGCACTCAGCCACAATGCAACATCTTTCCAGATTACATGTCCCTTACATGTTGCTGCCAGGGATTGAACCCTCGCCCCCGCCTCAAGAGGCGAGAGGCCCAACCACTAGGCCAGCGAACAGCGCATCAGAAATATGCACCAGCGATATCATGAGAGACTCGACGAAGCCTGCAAAACGCAACGTGGCATGCTTTGTAAGAGAAAGTACTGTCCCAGGTTAGCCATGAATCACACATCAAAAACATGTGTCCTAGACTCCCTCTGAGGAAGGCATTACAAGATGCGTCCAAACTGCTTTCTTAGATCCTTCACCTGTGCCATGGATGATGGGAGAAGTCTTTTCCTGCAAATTTCCGAGGAACTCCTGCTCTCTAAGGCGTAGCTCTTCCTTTTTTTTTTTAATAAAAGGAAGTTTGGCCTTAGCCTATTCTCCCGGACTTTAATTAAAATAAAGAAGAAAAGTTACAAGTGAATGGGACTAGTGCCCATGGGACCCCCCAAATCCCACACTGCAGGGGAGGAGTATGTCAAGCTAGAGGGCATTACAAATGAGGCGGATAAATCTATCATCACCCTCATGTGGGACCCATTTGGGTTTCAACTTGTTGTTTTCGAGGAGATAAATACAGTGATGTCTAAACGGTGGATATCTCTTATCTCGGGAGATTCTTTTACCTAGAAGAAACAAGGATTTCTCGATCGACCATTCCTTAGGAGTTTGGCCAAAATTGATAGCACATCGCTCCCTCCAAATCTTCCACAGAGTCTCACCCCTGATGGCATTCCACAGCCTCGATGAGCAGCCGATCGCCTCACCCAACAGCACCTATTGCCAATTGATTTGGTTCGTGAGTCTCAATACCCGGGTCACGTGACGCCAGATAACACGGGACTTGGGGCAATCAAAGAACAGGTGAGCTAAATCTTCGATGCATTGATGGCAATGCTTGCACCATGGCGGCACACCACAGATTTTGTTAGCCCTTGCATTGGACCAGATACCTTTATGCAAGATCTGCCACATGAGAACGGACTTTTTGATTTCAATTAGGGGGTGCCAAATAGGCATGAACTTTAGTTCCCATCAAAGTTTGGTCCAAGAAAGGCACCATCTCTTGTTAAGAGTATGATGAACATCTAAGTTCTCTTTGAAGTTGGGGATTCTGGCAAGTTTCTTTCCATTGCTCCATTTGAGGCCCTCCAGGCAAGGAAGATCCTGACCGCAGAGAAGGTGGGTAGTTGAGCGGTCCCATGCTAAACACCTGCCTTGAAGAAGAGTCCCCTCTAGGGTAACTCTAAGTCTCGAGTCCAAGTGAACCTAATCCACTGACTGGTTTCTTGTTTCCAGAGTTGTTTCCACTGTTTGAACCCCTTGTTCTATAATCGCTTTGTAATTTGGAGGTTCCAAGACTCCACCTCCCTAATGCCGCCGATCGGGAACCAGATAGAGTCATTTTGTCTTATCCCAGCCGCCCACTTCCACTCCTCACTGATTCTGATGAATTGTTTGGCCTTGTTCTAACTCTTCCATAACGAGCACACGAGGCTAGGGCCTTTAGGGGACACCGGGTGGGGGGAGAATAAAAGCGTGAGAATCCCTATGTCCTTCCAACCAGGATGGCCAACTAAGGTAAGGTCTTCCATGTTTCTGAAGATCAATTTAGCCCAAGAGGACTCACTATTGCTCCAAGCCTTGATAAGCCACTTTGCTGTCAGCTTGTCAGCCAACCCAGCGATATCCAAAATTCCCAAGCCCCCTAAGTCTTTCGGGCTAATGCAAGTTTTCCATTTGATTTTGGGAATCCCCCTCCTGTTGGGGTCCCCAGTCCAAAGGAAGTTTCTGCAGATTCTTTCCACTTTGGTCAAGTCTTTCTCCTTAGGTCTCCAACACGAGATAAAGTAAATAGTTGTAGAAAACATAAAAGTGTTAACAACCATAGCATGTCCTGTCCTGCCAAGTTGACTTGCATACCTTTCCAATGATTTAGTTTGCTATCCAGCTTGGATAGCACCTAGTTCCATCGTTGCTCCATTGAGATGTCGAATCCCATCGGAATGCCGAGTAGACGGAAGACTTGACCTCTAGGGATAACTTGACACCCCTGATCTAACAACAATTGGGGTGTAGGTCCGTTGATTGCTCTAAAAGCAGTTTTAGCATGGTTGATTTTTGAACCTGACGCCACACAAAAGGTGTCGAGGCACCACCAAAACACCTCAATGCTGTTTATATCGTTATGCACAAAGGCATTCATGTCATCGGCAAAGAGTCTCATAATCATTTGGCCGTGATTTAGAGGTAGGGAAAGAGCGTTGAGATTGCCAGCGTCCATGTGATGCTTTAACAGGCGACTGAGTCCATTCGAGGCGATAGCAAAGAGTAGTGGAGCCAGAGGGCAGCCTTGCCTAATTGATCTTTTTAAACGAATGGGCTCAGAGAGCTTACCGTTGATATTTATCTTAGTTGAAGCGTTTCCAAGAAGAGTGGAAACCATCTTCGTGAACTTTTGGTTGCATCCAAGGTTTCAATGATTGAAGAATAAAGTCCCATTCCAATCTGTCATATGCTTTGTCGAAGTCGTCTTAATGAATACTAGATCTTGTACCGACTCCTCAGCAAACACAAGGCCTTCTTTTTTTTCTTTTTTTAAATGGAGGTTCGGCCGAGGCCTACTCCCCCGGACTTTAACTTTGAAATTATGGCTTTGGCCCTTTTTAAATGCCATTCCGATTCCATTGAAAGTGTAAGGCGTGCTCTTGTCTAGAAAGACGCAGAAATGGATCTGCTAGTCATTCTTCGATTGGAAATTTTCTCTATAGTTTGCATGACCTTTGGATGAGCTGGCATTATATATCAGGTTTCAGACTTTCTGTTATAAAATTTCCTTTCATGAGATTTCCTTTTGAGAGATGGACTATCTCAGTGCTTCTGATTGCTTGCGCTCCAGACAAAAAATCAGCAATAGATGCCTTAATCGTAATATATGAACTCTCGAATAAGCTTTGTTGCGGACTCGAATAAAAAAGATTGTTCAAGCTCAGAATACAAACAGACATGTGGATTCCAGCATGCCTACATACACCTGAAAATGTTGAATAGGACGATAGTTCTCTACATATACAATGCAATCAAGCTTTCACGACAGGAGTTATGTTCAACTTAAAAGAATTTACGCTTGATTACAAAAGTATTTCTCCCACGTGATAAAGACGAAATCGCAATATTTTATTACCGTGAAGCACATAAACATACCCGTATGCTACGAGGGAGGTCGAAAGAACGTCCGCAAATCTGTTATTTTCGTAAAATCTTGAGTCATGAGTCGTGATCCCTACCTGCCGTAAGAAATGTAAACATGGGAGGCATATCGAAACATCTGTCGTGCAAGGATTTCTGTAAGAAGAAGAAGAAGAAGGCACGAGAAGCATGTAGGCAGATGTCGACGTGAGGAGAGCATTGGAAATGCGCAGGCGATGGCACGAGGAACAACATCTGTCTTCAGGTATGGTTATCACAGGCCTTATGCTTAATCTGTCGACTCCAATGGTTTTTTGGATGTGTGGCATTCATGAGAAGCCAAAGCTTTCTTTGTCGATGCTTTGGGCAATGGGGATGTTTAGGTGAACTTGATGCATTTGGTGGAGCTTGAGATTATCTCTCTCTCTCATTTTTTTTTTAATAATAGGAAGTTCGGTCTTTGGCCTACTTTTTCACGTGTTTGAACAATTCACACACCTTGGGGGCTCTGAGTCATATGTGAGACGACGCTCTGAGTTTTGAACCCTGAACCTCACAAGAGTCAACTTATGATATGCGGAGCACAAGAGTCAATTTGTAATTAGGGTTTGTGATAGAGATCATCAAAGAAAATTCTAATCTAATGGAAAGTATCACCAAATAAAAAAGGAACAATATTTCTGTTGATAACATGTAGTGTATAACTCACACGTGTTCTCTGCACATATGATTTCATTTCACTCTTTTCTTTACTTGTCCGTGTCCCTTTTATAATAACTGCAAGTGCATCCATTCTTACGTATACGCGTGCACATGTGTATCCATTCTTACGTATACGCATGCACATGTGTCCATAAACACATACATATATATGTGTACGCGTGTATATGGTTGTGTTCACACTGTTCCGGGTGGAACATATACATATTCATATATGAGAGATGGAACAGAAAGGAATGACTAATGGAATAAAGGAATAACAACATCTATTGCAAATTTTAGTAAGTTCAAATGGTAATTACGTAGGTGTGCCTCGATTGATAACCAATTGAAAAATGGATCAAACCAAAGTAACTACTATCCACGGAGAAGATATCTAGTGTAGCTAGAGAGCACATACCATGAACTATGAAAAAATAGTTTCTTTCATTTATTATGGGAGAGGGCTATAAGAAGAAAAACAACATGAATGTGAAAAATAAGATAGTGGTGCAACTCTAATGTCATGTAGGATTTACAAAAACAGATATATAAGATCAAGGGTAGAGAGAAAGAGGGATATTATTAGTCATGGGAAAAACACAAGAGATATGGCTATAATGGAAAGTCAACTCAAGATGAGTGGAAGATGAACTCAACTCAAACTCATTACTCTAATACAATTGAACTTAAACACTATACAAGATACATATAGTTCTATCCACCCATGCACTCCCTATATTGAGATTAGATGGTGATCTACATAGATGCTAGGTGAAGGGTTATAGGCCAAAACAATGGGTACTAAGATGGATACACTAATGGTTCTAAACACCACAAATTATGATCCTAGATGGGGAGGGACCATACTTATAAGGTCCTCCAAGCCTAGGTTGACCTACCCATGTTCTAGAGTTATGGTAGCTTGATCCATGCCAAAAATAATCTCCACCTTTGATTTATGGTCCAAATCCAATGGTAGAAAAGTACAATCAACAAGCACTTGTTTTGTAGCCCTTGATCTTGCTTAACCCACATTTAGGATCAAGTCTAGGTCCAATGTTGCACATCAAATTTTTCTATCTATCTATCTCTCTCTCTCTCTCTCTCTCTCTCTCTCTATATATATATATATATATATATATATATATATATATATATATATATATATATATATATATATATATATATATATATATATATATAATGCTATATACATATACGTATCTACACTCATGTATACCAACCTCAACCCACACGTATACAAACGTCTATAACATTCATACCAGCATATACATATACACATAAATACATACAAATATACCACATCCAAACATACACTTACATGTACACACATGCATACATACACACATATACACACATGCATGCATACATACACACACGTATACACACATGCATGCATACACCCACATACACATATACACACATGTATACATACACAGACATGCATACACACATACATACACACACATATACACATATGCATACACACACATGCATACACACATACATATACACACACATATACACACATGCATACAAACACACATACATACACACATATACACACATGCATGCATACATACACACACATATACACACATGCATGCATATACACATACACGCATACATACACACACACATATGCATACATACACACGCACATATACACACATGCATACATACACACGCATACACATATACACACATGCATACATACACACACAATCACTACAAGAAAAAGGGGGGCGTAGCGACGCCCCCGAATCGGGAAAAAAACGAAAACCGTCGCATAAGCGACGGTAAAAATTTCGGATTTTTTTTTTTGGCCGAGCCTCGTCGCATAAGCGACGCTAAACCAGAAGCGTCGCTAGTAGCGTCGCAGGATAGCGACGCACTTAACGACGATGGCAAACTGCAGAGCGTCGCATATGCGACGCTCTGGAATGTAAAAAAAAAAATTCAATTCTCCCGGCACATTTGTGCCGGGCCTTGAACGCGAGGAAGAACACAGACCGAGAGAGAGAGAGAGAGACATACAGCGCGCGAGAGGGAGAGAGAGAAGCGAGACATACACAATGTTGGTGCAAACAAGCCTTAACACTTGGCCTTGTTGTGTGCCTTGAAGATTCAACATAAAGCTTGGACTATTGAACCCTTGGAAAGCATAAAAGTTTGGACCATTGAAGGATGTATTCATGTGAAACATATACCATAGGAACACATGCCTATGCTTCATTATTTTTTTATCCAATGTAAAAGTCAATGTGACTTAACTCACCTCTTGTAATCTCACCCACCTTCAAAAGTCGTGGAAATTAGAAGTTATGAATGGAGAGAATATCTCCATGAGATTAGCTGAGAGATTTGAGGGAGCCTACATTTTGAATTTGAAATTCAAATCTCAAGTGATGACTTATAAAAGCCTATGAAAAAGTCGCGGGTCTAGTTACACTCTTCCCGAGGCTAATCCAAGAAAATTAGTGAGTGTGTGAGAGCTTCTATTGAGCCTACACCTCTGAGTACCATTGAGCATCACTCTACATGCCAATGGGAATGTACAATTTATAGATTCAATACAAATACTCATAGTCATTATCTCTGTGTTTTCTCTGAGTGACTACCTCCAAGTCTGTCAACTTCAACAGGGCATATCTCAAGATCTACTGAACCAAATTTGATGATCCAGGACTCATTGGAACCAGCTCAAAGCATTCTACAACAATACAAAATTTCAAGTCATTCTATTCAGCCAATTGGGAGAAATCTCAGTCGAAGCAGACACTGGTATTTTTCTGAGTAGCTCCTAAAAAGTCAAGGGTGTCTCTGAGTTTGCTAAAGATCATGCTCAGTGTATAGTTTGTCATTTGGAGTGATTTAACTTGCTAATGGTAGCTTGTTAAGTTAATTTAATACTCCCAGAAGGAATTAAACCAATTGCAAGTGTGCTGGACACACTGAGCTTAGGACTGAGCAGGTATCAATACAGGAATAGAAAGTTTTTGGAGTTGTGAAGGTTCAAAATCATCTGTTTTGATTTGATCATTACTCAATCATTTTGTAAAGCACATATATAGTTTCTTGGTGTCATTTGGAAGCTCAAGGAGTCTCCTAACCATATCTGAAGAGAAAAGAGGGCAGTTGTGAAGCAGGTCTAGCAGCACCAACTTGATCTTCTGATTGTACCCAGCCATCACATCCAACAGTGGTATCAGAGCAAATAAGGTAATCATGGGTGATGGTTTCCCTTCCTTCATTGACAAATTGGATAGGAATAACTACCAGGCATGGTCATTAAGAATGAAGACTTATCTACAAGGGAGAAGCTTGTATGGATACATATCAGGAGATGAGGAGTTGCCCTCATTCAAAACCAGAGGCCTACCTACAAAGGATGAGCATGAGAGACTTAATCAATGGTGTGCTAAAGATGCTTTGGCAAGGTCATATCTTCTAAACTCTATCTCTGATTTCCTTCTACATCATGTTAGGAACTGTAAGACTTCCCAAGAGACTTGGGAGACCTTGTCAACATACTTCTCATCAAGCACAAGGGCCAGAAAGAATCAGCTATGGATTGAGTTTACAACTCTTAGGAAGCAATCAAAACAATGTGTCTCAGATTTTGTCACCAAAGTCAAAGACATTGCAGACCAACTTGCAAGTGTTGGAGAAGAAATTGAAGAGGAGCAAATAGTCAGACAAGTGATAAATGGACTTAAGGCAGATGACAAGTGGGAGAGCTTTACCACTGCAATGGACTTGTACATGGACATCCAAGCACCTGATTTAACAACTCTGATTGGACAACTCTTTACACATGAAGCAAAGATCACAAAGAATGGAGAGCAATCAAAAGGTAATAATCCCTCTGCCCTATATACAGATAAGAAGTCTAAAGACAAGGGTAAAAGTAAGAAAGTTGATGAAGAAGGATCCACCTCCCAAGCAAACTATGCAGGGAGAGGTAGATCATCTAGAGGTAGGGGCAGAGGAGGTAAGTCAGGTAGGGGGAGATCCTATAATCAATCTCCATGCAATATTTGTGGTTTGTCTAATCATACTACAGATGAATGCTACAAGAACTACAAGAATCAAAGAGGAAGAGGTCACCAAAGAGGAGGATACTCCCAAGGCAGAGGCAGATTCAATCAATCTCAAGGCTACCATGGCTACAACAATAATTACAACAATAACTACAACAATAGCTACAATCACAATGGCAATTATCAAGGAGGATACAGGAACAGAAAGGATTACAACAATTATGCAGAGGATCAAGATGATTCCTTGTTGATTATGAACATGACATCTAAATCAGGTATCAATGATGATCATTTGTTCTATATTGACTCAGGTTGCTCTAACCATGTAGCTGGGAATCTTGCCCTACTCTCTGATTTGGAAGAACCTAAAGGCAAGCACCAAGTGCAGACAGGTGATGACACTAAACATTCAGTGGTTAAAGTAGGTAATGTCAAAACAAGTGATGGTAATCAGAATTTGCTAAGCAGAGTATTGTATGTCCCAACAATCACCAAGAATCTGATGAGTGTAGGTCAGATTGTTGAAAAAGGTCTACAGGTCAGGTTCACCCAACATGGTGCATATGTGGAGGATCCAAGACATGGATTCAGAAGGATAGCCAAGGGAGAGAAGACAGGTAGATTGTTTACCTTTGAACTTGAAGATACTAAGAATATTGCCTTGTATAACTACAAGGACCAAACCCTATCAGAATTGGAGATGTGGCACAAAAGATTAGGTCACATTGGAGAGAGGACCATAAAGCAGATGAGCAGAGATCAATGTGTGCTTGGGATACCTAATGTATCCAAGCAACATATGATATACAAGTGTGGGGCTTGTCAATTTGGTAAGTCACACAGATTGCCATATACCAAAAAGGGTTTTATGCATGAAGACTACTTGGAATTGGTGCATACAGATGTGTGGGGACCAAGCAAGGAGCCATCCATATCTGGATCAAGGTACTATGTATCTTTTATAGATGATTATAGCAGATGGACTGTCTTGTACTTCATGAAACATAAAGATGAAGTATTTAACTATTTCAAAAGGTATCTTGCATTAGTAGAGAATCAAACAGGTAGACATTTGAAGAGATTAAGGTCTGATGGTGGTGGAGAATACTTCTCCAATGACTTTGAAGAATTCTTGCAGGAAAGAGGCATCAAGAGGGAGATTACCACAAGGTACTCACCTGAACAAAATGGGGTAGCTGAAAGGAGGAATAGACTAATTGTGGAGACAGCTAGGTCTATGCTTAATGAGAAAAAATTACCAAATTATCTTTGGGCAGAGAGTGTATCTACTGCCACATACTCAATCAACAGGTTGCCATCAAAGACACTTGATGGAATGACACCCTATGAGGCTTGGCATGGTAAGAGACCATCTCTGGATCATTGCAAGATCTTTGGGTGTGTTGCATATGTGCATATTCCCTCACAGGTAAGGGGAAAGCTAGACCCTAAGGCTGAAAAGTGTATCTTTATTGGTTATGATTTGAATCAGAAAGGATACAGGTTCTATAACCCCTCAAATAAAGGCTTCAAGGTAAGCAGAGATGTCATCTTTGATGAAAATGATTCATGGTATGATAATGAGTGCAGGAAAGTTAGCCTACCTTATGATATGGAAGAAGACTTCCCAAAGCTTGTCAGGCAAGAACCAACTCAGAATGAGGACACAAGCTCAGATGATGAAGACACCATCAACATTGAAGAATTCAAAGCTTGGAAATCCAAAGGGAAGATGAAGATGAAGCAACTTGAAGACAATCCAGAATCCTCAACTCAAGCTATGAGGAGATCTTCAAGAGAAAAGAAGAAACCAATTAGGTATGGGTATGATACTTCACTTGTAACCAAGCACTCTGTATATCTTGCAAAGGATATCTTAAGTGAAGAACCAGGTACATTTGAGGAAGCTATTACTAAACCAGAATGGAAGGAAGCAATGGATGAAGAAATGGAGGCTCTCAAGGAGAGTGATACTTGGGACTTGGTACCCAAGAAGGACTCCATGAAGGTGATAGGATCCAGATGGATCTACAAACTCAAAAGGAACTCAGATGGTACAATAAGCAGGTACAAAGCTAGGTTGGTAGCCAAGGGTTTTGCACAAACCCAAGGCATTGATTATGAGGAGACATTTTCTCCTGTGGCAAAGATGCCAACTATCAGAATTATGGTGAGTGTAGCTGCATCCAAGAATTGGAACATGTACCAAATGGATGTAAAGAATGCATTCTTGAATGGATGGATATCTGAAGAGGTCTACATGTCACAACCACCTGGCTATGAGGATCCCAATAAGGTAAATCATGTTTGCAAATTGAAGAAAGCTGTGTATGGATTGAAGCAGGCACCTAGAGCATGGAACTATAGGTTGACAACCTATCTCTTGGATCAAGGATTTGTGATGAGTAAAGCAGATACTTCATTGTTTATAAAGAAGAACAATTCAGAGGTAATATACTTGTGTGTCTATGTTGATGACATCATTATTACAGGAAATGATGTTCAAGGAATTAGACACATCAAAGGTCAAATGATGAAGGAATTCAAGATCAATGATCTTGGATTATTGAAGTACTTCCTAGGGCTTGAATTGGTCTACACAAATTCAGGTATATTCATTACTCAGAAGAAGTACATTCAGGACATGGTCAAGAAGTTTAATTTGCAGGAAGCTAAAGTCTCAAACATTCCTATGGAGGTCAACCACAAACTTAGTGCACATGAAGGAGAAGAACTCAAGGATATTACAGGTTACCAAAGTTTGGATATCATTGAAGACTAAAGATGAAGACTCAAGCAAGTGTTTGGCTTGAGGGGGAGCTGTTGGTGCAAACAAGCCTTAACACTTGGCCTTGTTGTGTGCCTTGAAGATTCAACATAAAGCTTGGACTATTGAACCCTTGGAAAGCATAAAAGTTTGGACCATTGAAGGATGTATTCATGTGAAACATATACCATAGGAACACATGCCTATGCTTCATTATTTTTTTATCCAATGTAAAAGTCAATGTGACTTAACTCACCTCTTGTAATCTCACCCACCTTCAAAAGTCGTGGAAATTAGAAGTTATGAATGGAGAGAATATCTCCATGAGATTAGCTGAGAGATTTGAGGGAGCCTACATTTTGAATTTGAAATTCAAATCTCAAGTGATGACTTATAAAAGCCTATGAAAAAGTCGCGGGTCTAGTTACACTCTTCCCGAGGCTAATCCAAGAAAATTAGTGAGTGTGTGAGAGCTTCTATTGAGCCTACACCTCTGAGTACCATTGAGCATCACTCTACATGCCAATGGGAATGTACAATTTATAGATTCAATACAAATACTCATAGTCATTATCTCTGTGTTTTCTCTGAGTGACTACCTCCAAGTCTGTCAACTTCAACAGGGCATATCTCAAGATCTACTGAACCAAATTTGATGATCCAGGACTCATTGGAACCAGCTCAAAGCATTCTACAACACTACAAAATTTCAAGTCATTCTATTCAGCCAATTGGGAGAAATCTCAGTCGAAGCAGACACTGGTATTTTTCTGAGTAGCTCCTAAAAAGTCGGGGGTGTCTCTGAGTTTGCTAAAGATCATGCTCAGTGTATAGTTTGTCATTTGGAGTGATTTAACTTGCTAATGGTAGCTTGTTAAGTTAATTTAATACTCCCAGAAGGAATTAAACCAATTGCAAGTGTGCTGGACACACTGAGCTTAGGACTGAGCAGGTATCAATACAGGAATAGAAAGTTTTTGGAGTTGTGAAGGTTCAAAATCATCTGTTTTGATTTGATCATTACTCAATCATTTTGTAAAGCACATATATAGTTTCTTGGTGTCATTTGGAAGCTCAAGGAGTCTCCTAACCATATCTGAAGAGAAAAGAGGGCAGGTGTGAAGCAGGTCTAGCAGCACCAACTTGATCTTCTGATTGTACCCAGCCATCACATCCAACACACAAGGTATGCGCACACACACACTCACACACACACATATACACGCATAGACACACACACACATACGCAGACACACACACACATACACACAAATACACACATAGACACACATACACAAGACGCGCACACACATACACACACATAGACGCTCACACACATACACACACATATACACTCACAGACACATACACACATAATGATGCATCCACACACATACACATGCATACACACATAGACACACATATACACACACACACATATGCATACACACACACATAGAGAGACATACACACACATACACATACATGCATACACATACACACATAAACACATACACACACATAGACACATACACACCTAAACACATACACACTCATAGGTACACACACATACACATAGACACACACACATATAGTATATACACACACATG
The DNA here is from genome assembly GCA_020310875.1 of Ceratopteris richardii. Lineage (NCBI taxonomy): Eukaryota > Viridiplantae > Streptophyta > Polypodiopsida > Polypodiales > Pteridaceae > Ceratopteris > Ceratopteris richardii. Next base: position 103,196,775 of record CM035433.1, on the reverse strand, counting down.
CACACATAGACACATACACACATACACATGCATACACACACATACACATGCATACACACATACAGACACATATACACACACATATATGCATACACACACATAGAGAGACATACACACATAAACACATACATGCATACATTTGCATACATAATGCATATGCATATGCATATAATGTACATACATACTTACATGCATACATAATGCACATGCATAGATACATACACACACACAGATACATACACACATAGACACATACACACACATGAACACATACATACTCATAGATACACACACATACACACACAGACACACATACACATAGACGCGCACACACATACACACACATAGACGCTCACACACATACATGCATACACACATAGACACACATATACACACACACATATGCATACACACACACATAGAGAGACATACACACACATACACATACATGCATACACATACACACATAAACACATACACACATAAACACATACACACACATAGACACATACATAAACACATACACACTCATAGGTACACACACATACACATAGACACACACACATATAGTATATACACACACATGCACACATAGACACATACACACATACACATGCATACACACACATACACATGCATACACACATACAGACACATATACACACACATACACACACATATATGCATACACACACATAGAGAGACATACACACATAAACACATACATGCATACATTTGCATACATTTGCATACATAATGCATATGCATATGCATATAATGTACATACATACTTACATGCATACATAATGCACATGCATAGATACATACACACACACAGATACATACACACATAGACACATACACACACATGAACACATACATACTCATAGATACACACACATACACATAGACACACACACACATACACACATAATGATGCATACAAACACATACACATGCATACACACATACAGACACATGTACACACACATACACACATAATGATTCATACACACACATACACATGCATACACACATACAGACACATGTACACACATTCACACACACATTCACACACACATTCACACACATTCACACACATATACATACATGCATACATATTGCATATGCATATGCATACATACATACTTACATGCATATGCATACACACACATATGCATACATACATACTTACATGCATATGCATACACATGCATATGCATACACATGCATATGCATATGCATACATAATGCATATGCATATGCATACATAATGCATATGCATATGCATACATAATGCATATGCATATGCATACATAATGCATATGCATATGCATACATATGCATATGCATACATAATGCATATGCATATGCATACATACATACTTATATGCATACATAATGCACATGCTTACATACACTGTCATAATGTATACACACACACATACACACATAGACACATACACACATAATTATGCATACACACACATACATATGCATACACACACATATGCATACATACATGCATACACATACACACACATAGATACATACATACACACTCATAGACACACACACATACACATAGACACACACACATATACACACACATACACACATAGACACATGCACACGTAATGATGCATACACACATACACATGCATACATAGACACACATAATAATGCATACACACACATACATATGCATACACACACATGCATACAAACATATACACACATATACACACACACATGCATACACACATATACACACACATATACACATATACACATACACATGCATACACACACACATGCATACACACATACAAACACATATACACACACACATACACACATAGATACATACACACGTAATGATGCATACACACATACACATGCATACATAGACACACATAATAATGCATACACACACATACATATGCATACACATACATATGCATACATACATGCATGCACATACACACTTAGACACATAGACACACATAGATACATACATACACATAAACACATACACACTCATAAACACACACACATACACATAGACACACACACATATACACACACATACACACATAGACACATGCACATGCAATGATGCATACACACGTACAAATGCATACATAGACACACATAATGATGCATACACACACATACATATGCATACACACACATGCATACATACATGCATACACATACACACATAGATACATACACACACGTAGATACATACATATACATAAACACATACACACTCATAGACACACACACATACACATAGACAACACACACATATACCTACACACATACACACAGATGCATACACACACATACACATGCATGCACACACATACACATGCATACACACACATACACGTATATATATATTGATTTCTAACCATTTTGTTTTATATGTTAGGTATTATGGATCCCAGTAAAGAGAGAAAGGCGAAACTCACTCTCATAAAAAGTCTTATGAGAGCAAGAGTTCCGTCAGATACTCTAGGGGCCATAATGCGGGACTACGCAGACATGTCCGATGAGGAGCTGGATTATACGATCCAGATGCTTACGCGATCAGACGAGGGCTCTTCTGCGGATCCACATGCAGGAAGAGAGCTATCTGCTCATAGGTATGTTTTTTTTCATAATTTTTTTTAATGATATTATAGCACATATTTTTATTTATTTCTATCTATCTATTTTTAGGACACCTATACCACCTCCAGCACGTGATAGCAGAGCAGAGTTGCCTATGAGGACATGCATAGGCACCTTAGGACTAGAGTGCGACATAGAGCCGGAGGGGAACATTGTGTACATAGGGAATGGATTGGAGTTCAAGAGAAGAATGCGGGCACTATGCGACTCTTACCTGCGCTTTATCCACTTACCATGGAAGTAAGTAAAAGTTTTACATATAAATTGAAATGTATATCTTATGTTTTATTTACATTATGTTTTTTATTTTTGTAGTGAGCATGATGAGAGGGATAAAAAGTACGTGCTTAGTTCACTTGAGACAGAGTTTGGGACAGGATGGTCCCTTAAGTGGTGTTTAAAAGAGATGCGGACACTTATGGCTCATCGTCGCGACAATGCACGGTATGTATGTATATGAGAGAGAGAGAGAGAGAGAGAGAGAGAGAGAGAGCTATGTATGTATGTACGTATGTATGTATCTATATATGCATCTATGTATGTATGATGTCATTCCTAAAATCTATTACTCTATGTTTACTGAAAGGCATGTATATTAACTTATATATGTATCTAATATACATGTTTCTATTTTTGTAGTATGTATGTATGCATGTGTATCATGTATGTATACATCTATGTGTTGTGTATAAATGTAATATGTATATACTATGTGTATATATACATAAAAATGTGTGTATTACATTACACGTATGTATGTAGTATATATTTACTGCTATGTATGTAATATAATATAATCCATGTATGTATGTATGTGTGTGTATATATGTATGTATGTATCTATGTATATATATATATATATATATATATATATATATATATATATATATATATATACACACACACACATATACATATAAAAAAATCTAAAATAAAAATTGATTTGTACGCAACTTTATCGCAACTTGGGGTTCGCAACTTGAACCCGTTGCTAACGCGTTAGCAACCCGTTGCCTACGACGTTGCCATCCCGTTGCTAACCACTATGAGAGAGACAGAGAGCACTAATCTCGATATTAGGGTTTTGAAATCCCTAATTTAAAAACTCTAATTCAACCTTTTAGCCATATGTTTGAAGTATATGTACACCTCCGACGTCCTACTAGAGAGATGTCTCTCCTCCCAACCTTATGCCTCTATATATAGCTACTCAAATCAACGAGGATCATGATTCATAATATATGTAAAGATATATACACATCATGTAGATAGGATACATAAATATAAAATGGAGTAGATATATTATGCTTCACACATACATGCCTAAATGCACACATAAATATATATATACATACTAACATATTTACATGTACATATTTACACATACATGTACATGCCTACATGCACACATAAACATATATACATGCATACATATTTACATGTACATATTTACACATAGACACATATACATATATACATGTACACAATTATAAACACTTGCATATATTACGTACATGAATACATGTATACATATATCACACACATGCAAACACATACATATACATGAAATACATATATATGCATACTAATATATGTATACATATAATACACATGAATACACACACATATGCATACATACATGATAAAAATTTACTCCTCGAAGATAAAGCTATATATAAAATAATTAGGCATACCCCCGAGCTTCATGTTCTAACTTAGAAGAACATGATTTCATCTCTCTAGTAGGATTCATCGTTATTCAAGTTAATAAAAAAAACCTATTATCTGATATCCATTCAGAAGCTTCAAGTTACTATCTAATCTGCTCATATGTTTTCATTATTGCCATCATTTTGGTAAGACATCAATATAGTCTCATCTTCATTATCCTTATTGATTTCATTTATTTCTTCTATTGTTAAATCTATGTTCTCATGAATCACATCATCTATTGGTGGATTAATATCTATTTCTGGTAATTCCTCTTCCTCATCAGTAGAATAAGTAAGCTCGCACTTAGTCGTGTCAAACGACTTCCTTCATATACATGCTTTAGACATTCCTCTCGAAGATATTTCTCATTTTTAGAAATATCCATGCTCTCACTGTCATTTTGATACCAATCCTCAATAAAATCTGCCATGCCATCATCTTCATCATTGTCACACAAATCTTGTACTTTATCATCTTTTGAATATAGATCTTTCAACTTTGCATATTGCACAGGCTTAGTTTTGCGTAGCCTCCTCATGGAAGCTTCTGATAAATGAGGTCTTATTGGTAATTGTGAATGTTGTGGACGAATATCATCAACATCATACGTTGGAATCTACACATATAAATAAAACTCATTAGTATTCCATAAATGAATGAAAATTAAACTTCAAATATAAAATTAAGTATATAACTTATTAAATATGGATAGAAAATTTTTATTCTCTCTAGCTAAAAGGTGCTCTTGGAGGTCTACGCCATCGATAATTCACTAATAGTTCATCACCAGCATGTAATGTAGTAATAGCATTGATAACTATGTATCTTGATACATCTCTACTCATGTATGGTGATTCATGACTATTTTCACGCTCCTCAAATGTGCAATTAGTCCTTGAACTATTATGTAACCCTCGACTACTATTTATTAAACCTGCTATATTTCCATGTGTGTAAGGTCTTCCATCAATATATAATCTTTCATTTTCTGCATGTAAAATCCTTCTACTAGTAAGAGATGCTGCGTTCAAGCATATTCCATAAGTACTCATGCTTTGAACATAACGTGAAAGTCGATGCCAATCTCCCCATCCATATATAGGACCACAAAATGACATAAGAGTGACTTCAGAGTTCGGAGGCACATACAAATCCTCTACAATAAAGAGACCACGACCAGCATTAGTAATAGTGGATGGAGCAATCATATAGCGATTACCCCAAAAGTTGAAAACCTCTCCATCTAAAGGAAGTGGTCCTCTATTCCATCCTCCATATCTTCTTCTATCATATGTTTGTACTAAAGAACGATCACGAGCTGGCAATGGATAATCTCCAGCCGTTTCATTCTCTAAACCAAGAGGTAGAGGATTTCTAGAAACCTCTGCTTGTAATTGATGAACAGCAAGTCCATGACGTGTACGAGGTATATTAACATTATGAGAAAAATCATTATCATCATCATCATCGAGCAAGTATTCCTCTATATCAATAATAATTTGATTTTATACATGGTTTTTAAATAAAAAAATGACATTAATATATATAGAAAATACATATCCAAGCATTATCACGTTGACTAGGTGATGGTGCATGCTCAAAAGTACCATACTCTGCCTCATGTTCAATACATTCCAATCGTGGTCTTCGATACGTGCCATAACAAGAGTTACACCAACATATAATATGCTCTTGATAGTAAAATTCATCATAATTCCTATCGGAGGACACATGTGAAGTCGTTGCATGGGTAGGAGGTGGTGGAGTACCCTCTGATTGATCAGAATCTGCACATCATAAGAAACATAAAAAAAATATATAAGATATGTATCCATCAAATATAGTTAAAATTAAATATTTCATATACTTACAGTATAAAGTCGTTGCACGATGAGGAGACGGTGGTGGAGTTCCATCTGATTGATCAGAATCTACAAATAATGGTATTTGATATTAATAATTTGATTATCTACATAAATAAAAAATTCACATATACATATTTACACATACACACATATTCACATATACACATTTATACATACACACATATTCACATATACACAACACATATTATTGTGGGATAAATGCATGTATTTTGTATGAATGAGTGTATATGCATGCATGTGTGTGTACGTATATATGTGGATATGTATATGTGTGTTTATGTTATATGTATGTATATGTGTATATATATACATATATGCATGCGTATATGTTTGCATGTATATGTGTATGTGGGTATGTGTATGTGTATGTGTATGTGTATATGTGTGTATATATGTGTATGTATTCTGACTTTTTTTTCTGTTTGAGATTAAATTAACAGGAGATATTGTATGGTCGAAAAAAATAAGAGGCGAGCTAACATACCACCTGAGTCGTGGCAGTTTTTTCGTAGACAGCTACGTCTTCAGGAGTCATTTCCTCAGCAGAAGGTACACAAATTAATAGTTTATATTTATAATTTTTAGATATTTTAGTAATTTTTTAATTTAATTTATGTATTTTTTTCCTTGAATAAACAGGCTGCTGCAAGGAAGAGAGTGGAGTCGGGCCACACATCGCACTTAGGCCAAATGGGCCATAATGGTTTTGTAGCTACGTTTGTAAGTATATGTGTTATTGTGAGTATATTTTTTATTTTAGTTAAAATGCAAGCAACTAATGTTTTTTATTTGTTTCATTGCAGCGAAAGGATTATGGCCGATATCCTACGAAACACGAGATCGAGTATGCTACACATTTTGGATATCGGCGTTTGAGCGAGTATATACAAGATCATCCTGATGCCTTTGTGAGTATTTTTAAATTTTATATAATTATTTTGTTGTTATGAATGTTTTAATTATTTTATTGATTTATGTTTGTTATATGTAATACAGGAGTATTATGGGGAGACAAATATGGATGAGGTGGAGAGACAGACACAGGAGGGACGATCTCGATCGTCACAGGGTGATCATGAGGATGAGGATGAGGAAGATCCATCTGATCATGATATTGCTGATGATGATGATCATCATGATGACGATGATTAGGATTTTAGACGTTGATTATGACATTGGATTATGTATTTACATTGATGTATACATATATTTATCTATATATTTTTCATTTCAGTCATGTTTTGAATTGTGTGTATGGTATTAAGTAATGAAGAGTTTTGTTCTATTGATTTTTATTATTGTTTATATTAAGCATGTGTTTCAATACTTTAATTATATAATTCATTCATATGTGTGTACCTAAGTGTATATGTATGTGTGTGTATATGTATGTATGTGCATGTGTATGTGTGTGTATATGTATGTATGTGCATGTGTATGTGTGTGTATATGTATGTATGTGCATGTGCATGTATAAGTGCATATGTGTGTATGAGTATGTGCATGTGCATGTGTATGTGTGTATATGTATATGCATGTATATGTATAACTCTATGTGTATGTGTGTGTATGTGCATGTATATGTGTATATGTGCATGTGTATGTGTGCGTATATGTATGTATATGCATGTGCATGTATAAGTGTATATGTATGTATCAATATGTGCATGTTCTTGTGTATGTGTGTGTATATGTATAACTCTATGTGTATGTGTGTGTATGTGCATGTATATGTGTATATGTAGGTATATGCATGTGTGTGTGCTTCTTCGTCATGTATAAGTGTATGAGTGCATATCAATAAGTGTGAGTATGGTATGTAATGAAAATAACACAATTCAAATGATCTACAAATAATAGAAATTGTACTTACAATTGTGATCCGTAGTTTTTGCTTGGTTAGCTTCTTGAATAACCTGCAATAAAAAGAGAGAAGAGAGAGAGAGAGAGAGAGAGAGATCTAGAGAGAGAGAGAGATCTAGAGAGAGAGAGAGAGATCTAGAGAGAGAGAGATATCTAGAGAGAGAGAGAGTGAGATCTAGAGAGAGAGAGATCTAGAGAGAGATCTAGAGAGAGAGAGAGAGAAAATTCAAAGAGACAAAGATGTAGAAAGAGAGAAACAAAGACAGAGGGAGACAATAACAGAGAGCTTAAGCAAAACAACAATTCTGCATATACTTGCTTCAGCTCGTAAGTGCAGCGCAATTGCGAACGTTGGAGAGCTCTTCGATCGGATGCGTGAAAATGCCGATTGCAGAGCCTCCAACGTTTTAATTTTTGTCCGTCAACAGATCGTCGTATAAGCGATGCAACGCGTCATCGTATAAGCGATGCAATAGACCGTCGCACAATGGACCGTCGCTTATGTACCGTCGCTTATGCGACGCTAAAAAGCATCGCTTAAGCGACGCTAAGACGCGTTGCTTATGCGACGCTAAAGAGCGTCGCTTAAGCGACACCTTTGACAAGCGTCGTTTAAGCGACGTTAGGCAAATACCGTCGCAAATACCGTCATTTTTTGCGTCGTATAATCGACGGTCCGCGCTCGACGGTAATTCCGACGCAAGTTGCAATTTTACAGCGACGAAATTCTGTCGCGTTAACCGTCGCTACACGCCCGTATTCCTTGTAGTGAATATACATACACACACATGTACACACATGCATACATACACACATATACACACATGCCTGCATACATACACACACATATACACACATGCATACATGCATACACACACATATGCATGCACACACACACACATACATACACACATGAATGCATACACACACATGTATACATACACACATGAATGCATACACACACATGCATACATACACACATACATATACACACATGTATACATACACACACATATACACACACACATATATACACATACATATACACAAATTCATACATACACACACATACACATATACACACATGCATACATTCACACACACACATACATACACACTTGCACACATTACGATTTTAAGGTTTTTTTTCACATCAAATATATAAAAATAGGATTAGGGTTTTTAGGTTATTTACACATGCATACACATATACTTATACACACACACACATACACATACACACACACACACACACATATATATATATATATATATATACATATGCATAACATATATACAAACATACACATATACATATAATAGATATATACATGTATATACACATGGATACACAAATATATATTTTTTAGGTCTAAATCTTTAGGATTAGGGTTTTAGGGTTTTTACATACATATAATTCAATTAAATTTATATAAGAAAAAAATAAAGAAAAAAAATTGAATATATAAATAAATATATATATAAAATAGGATAATTGTATAGATAAATAAATATGAAAAGAGGTATTGTTTTAAATAAATTAATTAATTATATATAATTAAATATATAAAAATAGGATTTTAAGGTTTCTATCAAAGTAAATATATATACACATATACATACACACACATATACATACACATACATATACATACATATATATATATATATATATATATATATATATATATATATATATATATATATATATATATATATATATATATATATATATATATATATATATATATATATATATATATATATATATATACACATACACATACACATATACATACACATGCATACACAAATATACATATTTTAGGTCTAGATCTTTAGGATTAGGGTTTTAAGATTTTAACATACATATAATTCAATTAAATTTATATAAAGAAAAAATTAAGAAGAAAATAAGAAAAAAATAAGAAAAAATTAAGAAAAAAATCTGAATAAATATATATATATATAATAGGATAATTATATAGATAAATAAATATGAAAAGAGCTAGTGTTTTAAATAAATTAATTGATTATATATAATTAAATATATAAAAATAGGATTATTTTTAAGGTTTTTTATCAAAGTAAATATATATACACATACACATACACACATATATATATACACATACACATATACATATATACACATGTATATAAAAATATACATATTTTAGGTTTAGATCTTTAGGATTAGAGTTTTAGGGTTTTAACATACATATAATTCAATTAATTTTATATAAAGAAAAAATAAAGTAAAAAATCTGAATATATATATATATATATATATATATGATAGGATAATTGTATAGATAAATAAATATGAAAAGAGTTAGTGTTTTAAATAAATAAATTAAATATATATAATTAAATATATAAAAATAGGATTAATTTTAAGGTTTTTTATCAGATTAAATATATATATACATACACATACACACATATACACATACACATATATATACACATACACATATATATACACATGCATACACACATATACATGTTTTAGGTCTAGATCTTTACGATTCGGATTTTATGGTTTTTACATATGCATAATATATATACACACATACACATATACATATAATACATATATATACACATGCATACACAAATATACATATTTTAGGTCTAGATCTTTAAGATAAGGGTTTTAGGATTTTTACATATATATAATTCAATTAAATTTATATAAAGAAAAAATATAGAAAAATTAAGAAAAAAATTTGAATATATAAATAAATATATATATATAATAGAATAATTATATAGATAAATAAATATGAATAGAGCTAGTGTTTTAAATAAATTAATTAATTATATATAAATAAATATATAAAATAGAATTTTAATTATATAAGAAATAGACATATATATAATACATATAATACATATATACATATATAATACATACATACATACACACACACATACACACACACACACACACACACACACACACACATATATATATATATATATATATATATATATATATATATAAATATATATATATATATATATATATATATATATATATATATATATATATATATATATATATATATATATATATATATAATAGCATTAGGGCTTTAAGATTTTTAGGCTTTTTATGATATATAAAAAATAGTCTTTAGGATTTTTAATATATATAAAAAATACGATTTGAGGATTAGGTCTTTAGGATAAGGGTTTTAGGTTTTTTTAGGTCTTTAGATCCTTTGGTTTTAGTATTCCAGGTTTAAGTCTTTAGGATTATGATTTTAGGTTTAATAAAAAAATCAATCGTTCTAAAATATCCATATTGTATCAGATGGCTTGTTTGGATCCGGAGGAGAGAATATCATGTCCTTGCACTCAGTACAAGTATCAAATTTATCGAAAATGGCGGACTTGTACTGCACATGTTAGAGAGTATGGATCCTTTGATAAAAGTCGGCTACAAAACCTATGCTACCATTCGCATGGTCCCCCAAGTGAGCAGATGGACCTAAATGATATTGCATCGGTAACCTCTCGTGGACAAAAGAGAACAAAAAAGGAGCTAGAAGTATAAGCAATTACTAATAGCATTACACGGAATGAACACATGGAAGAAATGCTTGAAGCATTTTATGAGATGGACGAAGATCATGATGGTGGAGAGGATGTCAAGAGTTTCATGGACACAATAGAATTTCCACGATCAGAAGCCGATGAAGAATACAAAAATATGCGAAGATTAGCTCGTTTTCCACTGTACAATGGAGCAAAGATATGGGTACTACGTGCGTCACTCAGCGATGCTCAATCTGCAATGCATTTATGGATGGTCAGATAGTAGTGTCTCTGAATTGTTCAGGTAAGTTGATTTAAAATAAACTTTTATTATTGTATCAAAATAACTTTATTTACTAATATCGTTCTAATTGCTTATTGCAAGCTTCTTAAGGATCAATTTTTGGCAGAAGGCAATGACATGCCTCCAACATGTGGAGATGCAAAAAAACTTTTATAGTCCATTGGAATGGACTACACTAAGATTCATGCTTGTCCGAATGATTGGATCCTCTTTCGAAACGAGTATGAGCATCTCCACGTATGTCCAAAGTGTGAAGCAAATAGATTTAGAGAAGACCTTGTAGGTGAAGCAACCCTCGCAAAGGTTCTTTGCCACTTTCCTATCATTCCACGAATTAAGAACATGTTTAGATGCAAATCTATAGCTGAGCTAATGTCATGGCATGCGAAGAGTAGGTCTACAGATGATGTAATGCGAGTGCTTGCTGACTCTGATGCTTGGAAGCACATAGATAGTAAGTGACTAGAGTTTGATAGTGAGCCTCGGTCCATACGTCTAGGCTTAGCTATGGATGGAGTAAATCCATTTGCTTTACGCAGCTCTTCATGGAGCACATGGCATGTATATTTAGTCAATTATAACATCCCACCATGGCTGGCCACAAAGAAAGGTCATTTATTATTAGCTCTTATTGTGCCAGGTAAGTATAAGGTAAAAAATATGGATGTATACCTTGCACCACTTGTGGAAGAAATACGCATTTTATCGGATGGGATTACTGTGCGTGACATATCTCAACCGACACATTATTGCCACATTTTGGCCTTGAAGATTGCAAACCTTTTGGCACTCCTATGAAAATAGGTTTATGGTTGAGTCTTCATGATGTTGGAGATGCATTTGATGTTGTTCTCCATCAATAGGTTGTTGGATGCTTGATTTACTTATGTATAACATGACCTGATATTTAGTTTGTTGTCTCTAAGATGAGAAGGTTTATGCATTGCCCAGGTATGAAGCATTGGCAGGTGATTAACCGCATCTTTTGCTATTTGAGTGGTACCCAACTACTTGGGTTGTTTTATCCCAAGGGGGAATTACTATTACCAAATTTATGTGCTTTTTCTGACTCATACTAGGTTGATTGCTATGACATGCATGTGTCCACCAGTGGTTTTTGCTTCATGGTTGGTGGTTCATGCATATATTGGTTGAGCAAGAAGCAGCCTACTATGGCCACTTCTAGTTGTGAGGTTGAGTATAGGGTAGCTTTCATAGAGACTATTAAGTGTGTTTGTCTCATATGTCTTTTGGCTGCTTTTAGTGTTGGTCAGACGTCTGCAACCACCATCTTTAGTGACAATCAGAGTGCATTGGCAATTGCAAGGAACATTGTGTTCCATGCTCGCATAAAGCACAGTGAGATGCACTATCATTATGTCAAGGAGAGATTCTCTATTGGAGAGGTCAATTTAGCATATGTGCCCACAAAGGATAACATTGTAGATCTTTCAACAAAGGCTTTGCCTAGGGAGAAGTTTGAAGCTTTTCACAAAGCTTTGGGCTTATTTCCTTGTGTGGATTGATCTCTTTCCCAATAGCTTGACACTTTCTTATACATGAGTGCCAACTCCTTGTTCATTGCATACTCCTAAGGTGGTAATTGTTGATATATTTTGATAGTGATGTGTGTGAAAGCACTTAGGACTAACAAGGTACCTTTTTCCCCCTTTAAAAGGTTTTTTTTGCTTGGTCTGTATATGTGCCTATAACTCTAATGGATTGCTTATCTCTATACATTTACTTGGTAGTTCATTCAGTATTGTCTTGTGCTACAAGATTCTTCTTCTTCCTTGTGATGTTCGTGTGCTTTGGTAACCTCAAAATCCAACAATTCTTTTCATGGGGTTTGTCTATCACGATAGGGTTGTTGGTGCAAGACAATCAACAATTGATGATTAGGACAAAGGTTTGAAGTCAAAGAGTGAAGCAAAGAACAACATATGAGGCTTGAAGTTTAGTGCATGGTAAGAAGATCAAGACTTGTATATACATGTATAGTAATCTTGTAATTACTTCATTAAAACTTTATATCTTTGATGAGTCGGGATGTAAACATCTATATATACTTGATATAGATGTACTACAAGTATGAGAGACGATGTATGATGAGAATTAGAGGTAATTTGAAGACTTAGAGAGTAAGAAGAAGTAATGCATCCATCAGATGTATATTTTCTTATAATAGAAGAGAATCTAAAAAATTGCACCTCAATCTTTTGCTCAGTGATCCTTCTATGTTTATCTTCTTGATGAATGCTTTTGTACAAGTCTAACTCTGTAGTTGACTGACCTCTATACAAGTTTTGATAGTTTAATTGTAATCAGGTTGAGAGAATTTCAAGTAGGAACGTTTACATGTGTAAATGTGAAGAAGTGAAGGCAAGAACAGGTGCAATCCCGGTGGTCAATGTTTTGATCAGATATCATGTACCTTCTTGACATTATTTGGCCTAGATAGCTCTGAAATAGCTCTCACTTTCTCCTCGTCTGTGGATATTCCATTCTTTGACACTATGCGTCCTAGAATCTTGCCTTGCCTCACCATAAAAAACACACTTTTCTGGGTTCAAGCAGACTTGGTATTCTCTACATTTGTCAAATATTGCTCTCAACTCTGGGATATGTGTTTGTCTTATGTTGGAATGTGCACACAGATCATCAACATAGACATCCAAATTTTTCCTCAAGAATTCTTTAAACACGTGGCACATCAACCTTTGAAAGGTGGTTGGCACATTGGTAAGACCAAATGGCATTACTCGAAAGGCAAATATGCCCCACTCCATATCAAAGGTTGTCTTACGCTGATCTTCTAGAGCTATGGCCACTTGATTGTAGCCCGAGAATCCATCAAGGAAGTTGTAGGCTTCCTTGTCTACCACTCTTTCTAAGAGATGCTCAGTGATAGGAAGTGGATAACTATCTCTAATAGTGGTTGCGTTAACTTTCTTCAAGTTAATGCATACATGTAACTTTTCATTCTTTTTGGGCACCACAACAATGGGGGATACCCATTCAATGTGCTCAATTTCATAGATAAATTTAGCTTCAACCAAACGATCTATCTCTTCCTTGATCTTGGAAGCACACTTATCGTTGTATGTGTATGCCTTCTGCTTAGAGGGTTTTGGCATCTGAGGTCATCGGAATCATATGTGAGCATATGTCAGGGTCTACACCTTTCAAGTCCTTATAAGTCCAAGCGAATACATCTCTGTATTCTATTAGCAAGGCAATCAACTCTTGTTGCTCTTCCTCCGTCAGGTCATGTCCAATGTATGTGCATTTTTCTTCTCCTTCTTCTACGGTTGCAACAATTTTCTTGGTGGTTTCTTTGTTATCATAGGCCTCTCCTGCTTGTGCATTACATTTAGGCATTCTCATCATGACTCTCCTTTCTTCTATCTCATACTTCTTGAAATTTTTAGGGACCTCAAACAAGGATTCTTCCTCCTCTGGTGTGACTTTTCTCTTCTTCCTCTTCTTGCCTTCATTCTTAGTGGTTAGTTGTGTGGCTAATCTCACATCATTTGTAAGTTCATGTCTTTGAGGGTGAGCTTCTACTTCATAGAAATATTCCTCATCTGATGCAAAAGGTGGATCCATAATGATTGACTCGAGATCAGAGTCACTTGCATCCTCGAATACAACAGTTAATTGTAAGCCCAAGATTGCCAAAATTTTGAAAATTAAAACCCTAAAAATTTGGCCGAAAATGCCTGTCAATCGCGATCGACAGGGCTGTCAATCATGAGGACAGAGCTTGCTGGAGATAGACGTCTGCGGAAGCACGCGAACATCACAAGGAAGAAGAAGCAGCTTGGAGCACAAACACACAATACTAAATGTATTACTAGAGAATGTACAAAGATAAGTAGCCCATTAGGGCAATAGGCATATATACAAGCCGGGGGAAAAAAACCTCCTAAAGAGGGAAAAAAGTGCCCCGACGGTCCTAGAGTGTTCACACATATCACTACCTAAATATATCAACAAATCCCCCCTGGGAGTGATGCGGTGAACAAGAAGCTGGCACTCATGTATAAGGAAGTGCCAAGCTATGTGGAAATCACTCCACAAAAGGAAGTAAGCCCAAAGCTTTGCGGAAAGCTTCAAAATTCTCCCTAGGCAGAGCCTTCGTGAAAAGGTCTGCAATGTTCTCTTGCCTGGGCACATATGCCAAGCTGATCTCCCCAGTAGAGAACCTCTCCCTGACATAGTGATAATGCACCTCAATGTGCTTAGTGCGAGCATGGAACACAGGGTTCCTCGCAACTGCCAATGCGCTCTGAGTGTCAGTGAAGATGGTGGTGGCAGAAGACTGGCAAACACCCAAATCAGCCATAAGGCGTCTGAGCCACACACACTCAACAGTCGCTGTGAAAGCTGCCCTATACTCAACCTCACAACTGGAAGTGGCCACAGTAGGCTGCTTCTTGCTCAACCAAGATATACATGAGCTACCAAGCATGAAGCAAAAGCCACTGGTGGACACACGAGTGTCATAGCAACCAGCCCAATCTGAGTCAGAAAAAGCATGCAAATCTGGCGGTAGTGATCCCCCCTTGGGATAAAACAACCCAAGTAGCCGAGTACCACTCAAGTAGCGAAAGATGCGCTTAACCGCCTTCCAATGCGTGACTCCTGGGCAATGCATAAACCTGCTCATCTGTGAGACAGCAAACTGAATATCTGGCCGAGTAATGCATAAGTAAATCAAGCATCCAACAGCCTGCTGATAGAGAACATCATCAAATGCATCTCCAGCATCATGAAGACTCAATCGTAAACCTGTCTCCATAGGAGTGGCAATAGGCTTACAGTCTTCAAGGCCAAAACGCTGCAATAATGTGTCAATATATTTCGTTTGACACAAAGCCATTCCACCATCAACTTGCATAAACTGAATGCCCAAATAGTGATGCAAATGCCCCAAATCAGACATCTCAAATGAGGCATGCAAATCAGCCTTGAAATCAGCAATATGCTTCTCAATAGGACCAGTGAGCAGCATGTCGTCTACATAGACAACAATGATCAGAAGCACATCATTAGCACGCTTAACATATAAGGTGCTTTCAGTTGGACTGTTCTCAAAACCATGTGCAATCAGATAGGCATGTATCTTCTCATACCAAGCACGTGGTGCTTGCTTTAAACCATATAACGCGTTCTTTAACCTCCACACCTGGTTTTCATGCCCTTTCTGCACAAAGCCACGAGGCTGAACAACATACACTTCTTCATGCAAGTCACCATTTAGAAATGTTGTTTTAATGTCCAACTGATGTACATTCCAACCATGATGGGCTGCAATTGCACAAATGCTCCGAACAGTAGTCATACGGCATGTAGGTGCAAAGGTCTCATCAAAATCAATGCCTCTTTCCTGCGCATAACCCTTTGCAACAAGCCTAGCCTTATACCTGTCAACTGTACCATGAGGATTACACTTCAGCTTGTATACCCACTTAGTGCCAATGGCCTTCTTGCCAGGAGGCAAGTCACATAAAGACCATGTACCATTCTTCATTATAGCATCATATTCAGATTGCATAGCAGCCATCCAATTTTCTGAATTCTGTGCTTCATCAAAAGAAACAGGCTCATTCTCATCACAGAGACTAGATGCAGCCATAACATAGCAATCTGATGCAAAGGAGGCACTATGAGAGCCTGAACGAGTACGATATGACAAAGGTGCATCTAATTTGCAGTCACGCAAAGTCTGCACCGGCCATTTTGGCATAGTTTTTGCCTGCTCAATATTAGCTCTCTCATCAGCAAGTGCATCATGTAAATCTGCATCAGAAATGGAATGATCTGCATCATCCTATGAAACCTACAAAGGCTGAGAAGTTGCCTCATTAGGACCAGCACTAGACTGTCCACCTGTAAAAAGAGGCATCAAAGTATCATACATGTCTTTGGAGCTAACAGATGTCTCCTTAGTACATGAAAGCAATGGCTGAATAGCATCTTCCACAAAGACAACGTCACGGCTAACTAGAATGCGTTTAGTCTGTGGATGATACAGACGATAGCCTTTACTTTCAGAATTGTACCCAACAAAAATACATCTTACTGCCTTATCATCCAATTTTCTGCGATGTTGTTCAGGCACTAATGCATATGCCAAACAACCAAAAACACGCAGATGAGCAACAGATGGCTTGCGGTCATGCCAAGCCTCATATGGAGTGATAGACTGCAACGCTTTAGTGGGACACCTATTCAGTACATATGCTGCACACATGACAGCCTCAAGCCAGAAACTATGTGGTAAAGCCTGACTTTTGACCATGCACCTCGCCATCTCCATGAGTGACCTGTTCTTTCATTCAGCAACTCCATTCTGTTGAGGTGTATATGGCACTGTACATTGGTGTTTTATCCCACGTTCAGCCAGAAATGCATTAAAATCTGAAGACATATATTCCCCCCCTCGATCAGAAAGGAGGGTGCCCATTTTACATGCTGACAGATTTTCAGCCAAAACCAAAAACTGTTTGAAGCACATGAACACTTCGGACTTTGCTTTGAGTGGATATACCCATGCATGCCTGGAAAAATCATCAATGAAAGTCACGAAGTAAAGGTAATTTCCAAAAGAGGGTGTCTGCATAGGACCACAGGCATCACTATGTACAAGCTGCAATTTCTGCGTAGCCCGAACTGAACCATCTTTTGGAAAGGAAGAACGCTGCATTTTGCCCAAAATACAGCCTTCACAAACATGTTTTCCAGGAGCCTCAAGTTTGGGCAAAGAGGACACCATTTCAGATCTCTGCAGGCGTAGCAAACTAGCAAAATTCAGATGACCAAAGCGTGCATGTCAAAGCTTTGCATCTGGCATAGCCTGAGAATCATGAACTGCACATGCCGAATCATTCACAGATCTTTCATAGTCTATGAGCTTATACAGCCCACGACATAAGATGCCAGAAGCAATAATCACATCACCATTTGAGAGATCATGGACTGTACACCTGTCATCAACGAATTTTACAACCAAGCCAATCTTGGCTAATGCAGAAACTGGTAACAGGTTCTTTTTGATCCCTGGCACAAATAAAGCATCTGAAAAAGTGAAAGAACTACCATCAGCAGTAGTCAGAATGATCTTACCAACTCCCATAACAGGATAAGAGAAGTTATTGGCGCATGTGACAGTATTCCCTGTAGGGGCAGGCTCGAGTGAAGAGAAGAAACTGCGCTGCGAGGTAATATGTTTGGTCGCCCCACTGTCAAAGTACCAAACATCTGAGTCTACTGCAGACATGCACTGATCATGAGAAGATGGGTCAAAACTGCAGACAGTAGTAAACGCCCATTCTTCTTCCTGCACAAGATTTGCAGACTTTGTTTTTGGTGTAGAGGCCTCTGCAACAACCATTCCAGCCTCTTTCTTCTTTGCCTCTTTAGCAGCCAGTTTTGGACAGTTCTTTATAATATGATCATTTCCTTTACAGTACTTGCAGAACAATTTCTGATTTCTTCTCATCTTTATCCTGGTTCTTCGATTGTGCAGCATTTGCAGATTTTTGCTTACTAGTAGAAGAGCTCCATTTTCCTTTGCCCTTCTGACTAGCCAGGAAAGCTTGATCTGCAACACGCATAATGGACCTGTTCTGCGTGGACTGATCTTCCTGCAACAGAAC
The DNA here is from genome assembly GCA_020310875.1 of Ceratopteris richardii. NCBI lineage: Eukaryota > Viridiplantae > Streptophyta > Polypodiopsida > Polypodiales > Pteridaceae > Ceratopteris > Ceratopteris richardii. Next base: position 103,177,117 of record CM035433.1, on the reverse strand, counting down.
AGAGACTAATTCCTCAAATGACAAGGCATTCGGATTGCCTTTCATCATCAACCGAAGAGTAGAGGCAAAACTCTGATATGAATCAGGAAGACCATTCAGAACGATCTGCACAAGTGAGCTATCTGGTATAACCTCATCAACAGAAATCAATTGTTCCTTCAAGTCTTTGATCTTTGTAAGAAAACTGTCCATAGAATCACCTTCATTCATGTGCTCACTCTCCAACTGTTTTCGGAGGTAAGCAACACAAGCCTCATTCCTAGCCTGGTACAAAGTGGTAAGTGTATCCCAAGCATCCTTTGCTGTTCTGCAAGAGCAAATGTGAGGAATAATGGCACGTTTGACAGGCAAAGCTATCAATGCATGTGCCTAGGCATCTCTGCCATCCCAACGAATCTGCTCTGCAGTAGGTGCAACAGAAACAGAAGCAAGAACAAGAATTTGTGGAATATCATCTTCGACACCATCTTCATCAAGTCCAGCACCTGTATTTGTAGTACCTGTAGTCGCAGGTGTAACAGGACGTCTTTCAACACCCTGCACAATGTTCCACAGTCCTTTTGCAACCAGTACATGTCGCATCATATAAGCCCATAATGGGTAGTTGGTACCATCAAACTTATTCTCAACAGCCAACATACGGAATACATCACTGCTTTCAGCCATGGCCGGTGACTAAAATACCTTGATGCAGAAAATTGACTATATCTCAAAAAGTTGAACGAAACTGCCGAGACGAGTTCTGCTAGACCTGTAGGAGACTTCGAGACGCTTAAACTAGTGAACAGAAACTGGTATATACCTTTGGCACAAAAGGATGAAATAGCCTGCACAAGCACTGCGATAGTGCGTCCGGAGGCCGAAACGAGCTCAGATCGCAATTTCGGCACAACACAGCAAAGCTGTTTTGATCTCGGAAACACCCTGAGTATGCTCACCAAATTTCGTGCGAATCTGAGACTGCAAACGGAGGAGTGTCAACGGCGCCCTAGAAGAAGCGACGACCTGCTCTGATACCAATTGTTGGAGATAGATGTTTGCGGAAGCACGCGAACAGCACAAGGAAGAAGAAGAAGCTTGGAGCACAAACACACAATACTGAATGTATTACTAGAGAATGTACAAAGATAAGTAGCCCATTAGGGCAATAGGCGTATATACAAGCCGGGGGAAAAAAACCTCCTAAAGAGGGAAAAAAGTGCCCCGGCGGTCCTAGAGTGTTCACACACATCACTACCTAAATATATCAACAGAGCTATCCATCGTGGCCTGTCAGTCGTGATCGACATGTCAATCACAATTGATGGTTTCAATCATGATCGATAGAGTTGGTCGTGAGGGCTATCAATCACGATCAATGGTGTCAATCGCGATCGACGTGTTTTCTACGAATTCCGATGTAATTTCAGTCAATCGTGGTTCTGTCTATCGTGATGGACACGTGGACATGCGATTTATTGTGTCAATCATGAAATTTCAGTCTGTCGTGATCGACGATGTCAATCGTGATTGACGAAGGCTTATGTGGCAATCTGTCATGCCTGTCAATCGTGACCAACGAGTCAGTTGCAATTGATAGGGTCTGTCAGTCGATTGTGTCGATCGCGATCGACGGTGTCAGTCGTGATTGACAAAGGTGTCGATCATGGCTATGGATCGTGATCGACGGTATCCGTCGTGATTGACAAAAAGTCACGGACTTTTTTATACTCTGATTAGTGATTTAGAATGTGCTAGTTATGTATGTTATGGTGGTGCACTTTGTTTTACCAATGGTCAAACTTTTTTGATGCCCTGGAACTTGCACAGATAATTTTCTCACCTGTTGGACTGCTTCAGCTACAATGGAAGCTAGTACTTGCAAGAACACTCAGAAAAACACAGAAAACAAGTGCGCATACAAGCTCTCTCTCTCGCTCTCGCGCTCAAGTGGAAATGAGGAAATGAATGTAGATAGAGATATATGGTCGCGATGGTGAAGATGATGATGAATGGATATGGTGTTTAGAAGTGAAGAGGAAGGAAAAGCAAGTAAAACAAATAAAAGAAAATGCTTTTCTTACTCTACATCTTACCATCAAACGCTCATCCTCAAAGCTGGATCCCTGACAACGGCACCAAAAATTTGGTGTAGCTCAGTGGTCAGTAGCACCTCCTTTAATGTCAATCCGGGAAGACATGAGGATGGTATGAAGAGCTCGAGCAAGTGATGTGCACAAGTGGTGATGGAGAAGCACACAAGCATGCACACACATTCACACACACATGCACACACACATAAGAACAAAGAATGAGAAAATGGAAGCTTTGATTAAGATCAAAACACAATTACCATAGCTCTTCTTAGTTCAAATTACAATTAGTTCTCCCCAAAAATGAGCTTTCTAGTTCCTTTTATAGTTTTTGACTAGCTAGGGGCCTTATCCAGACCTAGTGTCCAACTTATTAAATAATTAGGTTCCTAGACTAATTTGGAGGGTCAAATGAGCTCTAAAAATTATGAAAATTGGTACATAAATACTTCTAATACTTCTCAAGGTCGAGAACTCCTCGGCTTGAACAAAATGGAGTCGAATCTACCAAAAAAGGTATTTACAATGTTCATGTAGTGATGAAAATCACTGTTGAAAGGATATTAGGTTTGAAAAAATGAATGGCCTATTTGTTGAATCTTCTTTGACTCCTTTGCCTGCTTGGCCCTTCTCTTTTCTTTGATTCCTTACGTCGGCTCCCTTGTCTTGAGATGCCCTGACTGCTGCCAATAGAAAGGGTATGCTCAGACATATGGTATAGATTATGATGAGACTTATAGTCCTATGGAAAAGATGACAACTATAAGGACTCCCATAGCTATTGTTGCATGTAAAGGTTGGAAGATATGTCAATTAGATGTGAAGAATGATTTTCTAAATGGTTACATTTTAGATGATGTTTTTATGGAGCAACCAGAAGGTTTCAAGGATAAAAGGTATCCAGAGTATGTATGTAAGCTCAAGAGAGCTTTGTATGGTTTGAAGCAGGCCCCAAGGGCATGTAATTATAGACTTGTGAAGTTCTTGAAAGAGCTTGGTTTCCAAGTGTCTAAGGCAGATAGTAGCTTGCTTGTTAAAGCAAGTGATGATGGGTTCATTTACATGTGCATATATGTTGATGACATAATTCTTACAAGCATATATGAGAAGGGCATACAAAGTCTTAAGAAGCAAATGGAGAAAGAGTTCAAGATTAGTGACTTGGGAAACTTGTCATATTTCTTGGGTATGGAGATTTCATATACTCAACATGGAGTATATGTGACTCAAGGAAGGTATTTGAAGAACTTGCTAATTAAGTTTAAAATGGAAGATTGCAAGATAGCACCTACTCCAATGGAGGTGAATCACAAATTGAGCAGATATGGAGGAGAAGAATTCAAGGACATGAAGCTATATCAAAGTCTAGTTGGTAGTTTAATCTATGCTACATTAACTAGACCTGATTTGTCATATGTAGTTGGAGTGTTCTCAATTCATGCATTGTCCTAGGAAAGAACATTGGATTGCAGGACAAAGGGTGCTAAGATACATTAAGGGTACACTCAAAGAAGGTTTGTATTATGGATTCACATCAGATACAAACATCAAGATATATAGTGATACAGATTGGGTAGGAAATCCTGATGATAGGAGGTCAACCTATGGGTATCTATGTTATGTGGGAGATAAATTAATCTCTTGGTGTTCTAAGAAGCAACATACAGTTGATTTTTCATCCACAGAAGCAGAGTATAAAGGTATGGTTGAAGCTGCAAAGGAGGTTATATGGTTGAAGACTCTCATGAAGAGTTCTGACATCATTCAGAGTACACCCACTATTCATGGAGATAATATGAGTTCATTGTATCTAGCTGCTAACCCTATGCTTCATGCCAGGACTAAACATATTGAGATTCAATATGATTTCTTAAGAGAGAAGGTGATTTATAAAGAAATTGAAGTCATACATACTTCAACAAAAGATCATATTGCAAACATGTTAACCAAAAGCTTGGATGGACCTAAGTTGTAGAGGTTCAAAGGCATGGTAGGTATAAAGAAGATGGAGAAAAACACAATTCATGATTGAGGGGGAGCTGTTGGTGCAGGGCAATCAACAATTGATGATTAGGACAAAGTTTTGAAATCAAAGAGTGAAGCAAAGAACAACATATGTGGCTTGAAGTTTAGTGCATGGTGAGAAGATGAAGACTTGTATATACATGTATACTAATCTTGTAATTAGTTCATAAAAACTCTATATCCTTGATGAGTCAGGATGTAAACATCTATATATACTTGATATAGATGTACTATGAGTATGAGAGATGATGTATGATGAGAATTAGAAGGCATTTGAAGACTTAGAGAGTAAGAAGAAGTAATCCATCCATCAGATGTATATTTTCTCATAATAGAAGAGAATCTAAAAAATTGCACCTCGATCGTTTGCTCAGTGGTCCTTCTGTGTTTATCTTCTTGATGAATGCTTTTGTACAAGTCTAGTCCTATAGTTGCATGACCTTTGTACATGTTTTGAGAGTTTAATTGTAATAAGGCTCAGAGAATTTTAAGTAGGAACATTTACATGTGTAAATGTGGAGAAGTGAAGGCAAGAACAGGTGCAATCCCAGTGGTCAATGTTTTGACCAGATCTCCCTCCACAGTGTAAAGTTTTGAGAAAGTAAGCACTCATTCTTTAAGTTGAGAGGTAAGCTAGGTGTGACTAAAAGAATTTGAATAAATGAGTCAAAATTGGTTGAGGTTTTGAGTTGTTCTTGATATAGCGGTGCTCTAACATCAAGGATAACTTGTTCTTTTGGAGATTAACACTCTCCATCAAGGATGGTCTATCATGACAGATGAGGTCTATTGGGATAGAGCTTGTCTATCATGATAGAGCAAAAAACTCAAAGTTTTGCAATTGTGCAACTCTATCTAGTGTGCCAAGATGGCATCGGTGAGGTCCATTCTCTTATAATGGTGCATTTCCAATAATGCATAATTTTTGGTATGTCAAGCATGATGCCCCAAGACTTGTGCAGGGGTCTATTATATTTGTGCAGGTTTGGAGTTGATGATTGACTTGAAACTGCAAAAAAAACAATAAAAAACACACAAAAAGAACTTTTTTTTTCTCTCTCTCTCTATCTCTCTCTTTGGCACATAAGAAAATGAGGGGTGAGTGAAGGGAAGGTGAGTATATGGTCGGGAAGATGAAAACTCAAGGAAAATGGAAATGGAGTAGGGGGTGAAGGGGGATGAATGGAAGTGATGGAATTGAAAAACGAGATGAATATAATCAAGAAAATGGAAAAAATTTGCAAAAACCTACTTATCTACACTCCAATGTCTCTACTATAATCTCTTACCATCACACATTTGCCCTCTTGTAGCGCTTCCCGGCAACAATGCCAAATTTGGTGTCACTCATTGTCAATTCATGGAGATGTGAGGGTGATATGGAGATTATGAGCAAGTGATGTGCATAGATGTGAAGGTGAGAAGCATGTAAGATGCACACACACAAGGTAGAGAAGATGGAGTGACAGAATGGAGAATTCTAATTATCTCAAGTTCATACAAGGTAGCTCCTACAAAACAATATTAAAAAAAGGGACCTCCAAAATGAGCTCTTTATCTTACTTTATAGTTTTTAAGTGAGTTTTGGCCAATTTCAAATCTACTGTGCAACATAATTAGAAACTGGGTTCTAGAGCTAATTTGAAGGATCAAATGACCTCAAATTATGAAATTGAAAATGTAGCTTCTACATAAGTCCTCAAACTCGAGGCCTCCTTGGCTCGCACAAAATGGAGTAAATGTTTACAAATATGGGATTTTTGTACAATAGGTTAGTGATAAGAATCACTACTTTACAGAAAGATGTATGCATATTTAAGGGTAGAAATGTGGGGCTTTCCTTACTTATTTCCTCTTCTCCTATGGCTGCTTGAGCCCTATCCCCACTTATTGTTCTTCCAATTTGGCGTGCTTGTTGACCACCAACAGTATGAAACACCCACTCTACTAAATATAAATGCTCATTCCTATGATGATAAGAGATCAACTATAGCGCAAACTTAGATCATTTTGACTTTAAATGTTCTACAAATGAATGATAACAAGCGAGCGAAACAAAAGACTATTATGGAAATGATGATAAAAAGATTTGCTTGATGGAAACTATGATGGAAAGATCAAATGCAAAAAAATGTTTCTTTCTATCCTCGTATCACTCTAAGAATATTCCTAACACTTATATCCTCTTATAGAAACAAGAATAAGAAACAAATGATGAATATGAGTTCCGACTACTTGTTGGAAAATAGAAAACCTTTCACAAGGAGGTTCATTGAAAAAAGTGAAGTAGTCAATAGATGGTCAAAGACTAGTCAAAATGGTCTAAAATTTCACTTACTATTTCAATTTTGATCGCTTTAAACAAAGACAGACATGTTCCAACCAAGGGTAAAAATGGTCAAAATATTTTATCACATTTTGAAAAGCACATCCCAAGAGCTTTCTAATGATATATCACATTAAATATTTGGAGATGTTGTGGAGGTTCAAAACCAAAACCCTAATTTTTCTTTTCTTATGTTCTTTTGCTTTTCATATGTGCTTTTGCTTTTCATATATGCTTTTTCTTTTCATACTTACTTTCCAGATAAAAAATCACACTAAAAGCATAAAAAATAGGCACCTTGCTTTTCATGGGTAGGTGCCTTACTTTTTGTGGAAAAGAATGATTTTTTGCAAGTCCTAACCTGTACTATATAAAGAGAAGACTATAGAGCAACCAAATCACTCAATTTAGAGAGTTGTGCATGATCTGGACTCAAGTGGAGGTCTTTTTCAACCTTGTGAGGAGTGGAGATAGGATTTCAACTTCTTTAAAGGATGAGAAACAACTAGGGTTTATGACTTTTCTTCCACAACAAGGTGGTCATGAGCTTGGAGCTTATTTATACTTGGAGAAGATCATCTATACTTCATGGAGATTTGTTGATATATTTAGGTAGTGATGTGTGTGAACACTCTAGGACCGCCGGGGCACTTTTTTCCCTCTTTAGGAGGTTTTTTTCCCCCGGCTTGTATATACGCCTATTGCCCTAATGGGCTACTTATCTTTGTACATTTTCTAGTAATACATTCAGTCTTGTGTGTTGTGCTCCAAGCTTCTTCTTCTTCCTTGTGCTGTTCACGTGCTTCCGCAGACGTCTAACTCCAACAATTGGTATCAGAGCAGGTCGTTGCTTCTTCTAGGGCGCCATCGACACTCCTCCGTTTGCAGTCTCAGATCTGAGCTCGTTTCGGCCTCCGAATGCACTATCGCAGCGCCTGTGCAGGGTATTTCGTCCTTTTGTGCCAAAGGTATATACCAGTTTCTGTTCGCCAGTTTAAGCGTCTCGAAGTCTGCTACAGGTCTAGCAGAACTCGTCTGGGCAATTCTGTTCAACTTTTTGAGATACAGTCAATTTTCTACATCAAGGTATTTTAGTCATCGGCCATGGCTGAAAGCAGTGATGTATTCCGTATGTTGGCTGTTGAGGATAAGTTGGATGGTACCAACTACCCATTATGGGCTTATATGATGCGACATGTACTGGTTGCAAAAGGATTGTGGAACATTGTGCAGGGTGTTGAAAGACGTCCTGTTACACCTGTAACGACAGGTACTGCAAATACAGGTGTTGGAGCTGATGAAGATGGTGTCGAAGATGATATTCCGCAGATTCCTGTTCGTGCTACTGTTTCTGTTGCACCTACTGCAGAGCAGATTCGTTGGGATGGCAGAGATGCCCAGGCACATGCATTGATAGCTTTGTCTATCAAACGTGCCATTATTCCTCACATTCGCTCTTGAAGAACAGCAAAGGATGCTTGGGATACACTTACCACTTTGTACCAGGCTAGGAATGAGGCTTGTGTTGCTTACCTCCGAAAACAGTTGGAGAGTGAGCACATGAATGAAGGTGATTCTATGGACAGTTTTCTTACAAACATCAAAGACCTGAAGGAACAATTGATTTCTGCTGATGAGGTTATACCAGATAGCTCACTTGTGCAGACCGTTCTGAATGGCCTTCCTGATTCATATCAGAGTTTTGCCTCTACTCTTCGATTGATGATGAAAGGCAATCTGAATGCCTTGTCATTTGAGGAATTAGTCTCTGTTCTGTTGCAGGAAGATCAGTCCAGGCAGAACAGGTCCATTATGCGTGTTGCAGATCAAGCTTTCCTGGCTAGTCAGAAGGGCAAAGGAAAATGGAGCTCTTCTACTAGTAAGCAGAAATCTGCAAATGCTGCACAATCGAAGAACCAGGATAAAGATGAGAAGAAATCAGAAAAGCAGAAATTGTTCTGCAAGTACTGTAAAGGAAATGATCATATTATAAAGAACTGTCCCAAACTGGCTGCTAAAGAGGCAAAGAAGAAAGAGGCTGGAATGGTTGTTGCAGAGGCCTCTACACCAAAAACAGAGTCTGCAAATCTTGTGCAGGAAGAAGAATGGGCGTTTACTACTGTCTGCAGTTTTGACCCATCTTCTCATGATCAGTGCATGTCTGCAGTAGACTCAGATGTTTGGTACTTTGACAGTGGGGCGACCAAACATATTACCTCGCAGTGCAGTTTCTTCTCTTCACTCGAGCCTGCCCCTATAGGGAATACTGTCACATGCGCCAATAACTCCTCTTATCCTGTTATGGGAGTTGGTAAGATCATTCTGACTACTGCTGATGGTAGTTCTTTCACTTTTTCAGATGCTTTATTTGTGCCAGGGATCAAAAAGAACCTGTTATCAGTTTCTGCATTAGCCAAGATTGGATTGGTTGTGAAATTCATTGATGACAGGTGTACAGTCCATGATCTCTCAAATGGCGATGTGATTATTGCTTCTGGCATTTTATGTTGTGGGCTGTATAAGCTCATAGACTATGAAAGATCTGTGAATGATTCGGCATGTGCAATTCATGATTCTCAGGCTATGTCAGATGCAAAGCTTTGGCAAGCACGCTTTGGTCATCTAAATTTTGCTAGTTTGTTACGCCTGCAGAAATCTGAAATGGTGTCCTCTTTGCCCAAACTTGAGGCACCTGGAAAACATGTTTGTGAAGGCTGTATGTTGGGCAAAATGCAGGGTTCTTCCTTTCCAAAAGATGGTTCAGTTCGGGCTATGCAGAAATTGAAGCTTGTACATAGTGATGGTTGTGGTCCTATGCAGACACCCTCTTTTGGAAATTACCTTTACTTCGTGACCTTCATTGATGATTTTTCCAGGCATGCATGGGTATATCCACTCAAAGCAAAGTCCGAAGTGTTCATGTGCTTCAAACAGTTTTTGGTTTTGGCTGAAAATCTGTCAGCATGTAAAATGGGCACCCTCCGTTCTGATCGAGGGGGGGAATATATGTCTTCAGATTTTAATGCATTTCTGGCTGAACGTGGGATAAAACACCAGTGTACAGTGCTGTATACACCTCAACAGAATGGAGTTGCTGAACGAAAGAACAGGTCACTCATGGAGATGGCGAGGTGCATGGTCAAAAGTCAGGCTTTACCACATAGTTTCTGGCTTGAGGTTGTCATGTGTGCAGCATATGTACTGAACAGGTGTCCCACCAAAGCGTTGCAGTCTATCACTCCATATGAGGCTTGGCATGACCGCAAGCCATCTGTTGCTCATCTGCGTGTTTTTGGTTGTTTGGCATATGCATTAGTGCCTGAACAACATCGCAGAAAATTGGATGATAAGGCAGTAAAATGTATTTTTGTTGGGTACAGTTCTGAAAGTAAAGGCTATCGTCTGTATCATCCACAGACTAAACACATTCTGGTTAGCCGTGATGTTGTCTTTGTGGAAGATGCTATTCAGCCATTGCTTTCATGTACTAAGGAGACATCTGTTAGCTCCAAAGACATGTATGATACTTTGATGCCTCTTTTTACAGGTGGACAGGCTAGTGCTGGTCCTAATGAGGCAACTTCTCAGCCTTTGCAGGTTTCATATGATGATGCAGATCATTCCATTTCTGATGCAGATTTACATGATGCACTTGTTGATGAGAGAGCTGATATTGAACAGGCAAAAACTATGCCAAAATGGCTGGTGCAGACTTTGCGTGACAGCAAATTAGATGCACCTTTGTCATATCGTACTCGTTCAGGCTCTCATAGTACCTCTTTTGCATCAGATTGCTATGCTATGGCTGCATCTAGTCTCTGTGATGAGAATGAGCCTGTTTCTTTTGATGAAGCACAAAATTCAGAAAATTGGATGGCTGCTATGCAATCTGAATATGATGCTATAATGAAGAATGGTACATGGTCTTTATGTGACTTGCCTCCTGGCAAGAAGGCCATTGGCACTAAGTGGGTATACAAGCTGAAGCGTAAACCTGATGGTACAGTTGACAGGTATAAGGCTAGGCTTGTTGCAAAGGGTTATGCGCAGGAAAGAGGCATTGATTTTGATGAGACCTTTGCACCTACATGCCGTATGACTACTGTTCGGAGCATTTGTGCACTTGCAGCCCATCATGGTTGGAGTGTACATCAGTTGGACATTAAAACAGCATTTCTGAATAGTGACTTGCATGAAGAAGTGTATGTTTTTCAGCCCCGTGACTTTGTGCAGAAAGGGCATGAAAACCAGGTGTGCAGGTTAAAGAAGGCGTTATATGGTTTAAAGCAAGCACCACGTGCTTGGTATGAGAAGATACATGCCTATTTGATTGCACATGGTTTTGAGAACAGTCCAACTGAAAGCACCTTATATGTTAAGCGTGCTAATGATGTGCTTCTGATCATTGTTGTCTATGTAGACGACATGCTGCTCACTGGTCCTCGTGAGAAGCATATTGCTGATTTCAAGGCTGATTTGCATGCCTCATTTGAGATGTCTGATTTGGGGCATTTGCATCACTATTTGGGCATTCAGTTTATGCAAGTTGATGGTGGAATGGCTTTGTGCCAAACGAAATATATTGACACATTATTACAGCGTTTTGGCCTTGAAGACTGAAAGCCTATTGCCACTCCTATGGAGACAGGTTTACGATTGAGTCTTCATGATGTTGGAGATGCATTTGATGCTGTTCTCTATCAGCAGGTTGTTGGATGCTTGATTTACTTATGCATTACTCGGCCAGATATTCAGTTTGCTGTCTCACAGATGAGCAAATTTATGCATTGCCCAAGAGTCACGCATTGGAAAGCGGTTAAGCGCATCTTTCGCTACTTGAGTGGTACTCGGCTACTTGGGTTGTTTTATCCCAAGGGGGGATCACTACCGCCAGATTTGCATGCTTTTTCTGACTCAGATTGGGCTGATTGCTATGACACTCGTGTGTCCACCAGTGGTTTTTGCTTCATGCTTGGTAGCTCAAGTATATCTTGGTTGAGCAAGAAGCAGCCTACTGTGGCCACTTCCAGTTGTGAGGCTGAGTATAGGGCAGCTTTCACAGCGATTGTTGAGTGTGTGTGGCTCAGATGCCTTATGGCTGATTTGGGTGTTGGCCAGTCTTCTGCCACCACCATCTTCACTGACAGTCAGAGCACATTGGCAGTTGCGAGGAACCCTGTGTTCCATGCTCGCACTAAGCACATTGAGGTGCATTATCACTATGTCAGGGAGAGGTTCTCTGCTGGGGAGATCAGCTTGGCATATGTGCCCACACAGGAGAACATTGCAGACCTTTTCACGAAGGCTCTGCCTAGGGAGAAGTTTGAAGCTTTCCGCAAAGCTTTGGGCTTACTTCCTTTTGTGGAGTTATTTCCACATAGCTCGGCACTTCCTTATACATGAGTGCCAGCTCCTTGTTCACCGCATCACTTCCAGGGGGGATTTGTTGATATATTTAGGTAGTGATGTGTGTGAACACTCTAGGACCGCCGGGGCACTTTTTTCCCTCTTTAGGAGATTTTTTTCCCCCGGCTTGTATATACGCCTATTGCCCTAATGGGCTACTTATCTTTGTACATTTTCTAGTAATACATTCAGTCTTGTGTGTTGTGCTCCAAGCTTCTTCTTCTTCCTTGTGCTGTTCACGTGCTTCCGCAGACGTCTAACTCCAACAATTGTGAATGTTGATAGCAGTTAGGGCATTTCAAGACAAGGGAGCCGACATAAGGAATCAGAGCAAAGAGAAGGGCCAAGTAGGCAAAGGAGTCAATGGAGATCCGGCAAACATGCCTATCATTTTTCACAAAGCAATATTTCCCAAATAGTGATCTTAGTCACTTCACACCATTTTAAATACCATTTTTTATTATTTCTACTCCATTCTATTCAAGAAGAGGAGTCCTCGAGCTTGAGAGTATTAGTAGTATTTATGTACCAATTTTCATAATTTTCAGAGCTCATTTGAGCCTCGAAAATAGCCTTAGAACCTAATTTTTAACTAGGCCGAACACTAGGTTTGGACATGACCAAAGCTAGTCAAAAACTATAAAAAGAGTTAGAGAGCTCATTTTTGGGGTTAGCTTGTGGTAGATTTAAAGTTGTATGAGAACTCTTTTGCAATAGAAGTTACTTCATTGTCTCTCTCTTTGTTCTTGTCTTGTGTGCACGTGTGTGTGTATGTGTGTGCATGTTTGTGTGCTTCTCACTCACACACTTGTGCCATCACTTGTTCAAGGTCTTCATACCATCCTCATGTCTTCCCGGATTGACATTAAAGGAGGTGCTACTCATCATTGAGCTACATCAAATTTTGGCACCATTGTCAGGGATCAAGCTTTGAGGACGAGCCTGTGATGGTAAGATGTAGAGTAGAGACGTTGGAAGAGTAGGTAAGCATTATCTTTTACTTGATTTACTAGTTCTTTTTCCTCCTCTTCACTTCTAAACACTGTATCCATTCATCATCATCTTCACCATCGTGACCATATGTTGAGGTTGTAGCAAGGAATGACCAAGAACCCTGACCACCTTGCATGGAAGCAAGAAGGAAAGCTCAAGAGTGACTCTCCTCTCATCCACCCCTACCTCCCACATGTTCAAGCCATTGGCATCAGCCCCATGCTATGCCATATGCTTGAAAACAAGGAGAATAGGGAGTCAAGGATCCTGGTCCATGAGGAAAATACAAGCAAATGCAACCACTCTACTCACACAAAGGAGAGACATGCATAGGCACACACACACCACTCTCACACACTCACAAAGACACAATACATGTAAATGTAAATAGCCTTCCTGGAGTAGATGAGAGCCTTCTTCCATTGATAAGAGATATTACATGAGAGCACGTCGACCAAAAGCTCCCTTCTTTACAAAAATGAGCTTCTATTTATAAGCTAAGCTCTATTCCCCATGTGCTCCTTTGAAAAGTCAAAAAGTGGATCTCTCTCTAACTAACATATCTTCTAGGAGATTCCAAGATCACATGGGTAACCAACAAATCCCCAAAAAGAACATGCATGGGATTTTCACGTGTGTAGTCCTAGACGTGTTTCCAAATAAGTTATTTCCCAAGGCTTCTCTACTATAGTGTTAGAGAAATATCAAAAAGTTTCCTAAGAGGGTGTTTTTATGTGAAAACTCTAAGTAGATACAAAGAGAGTTATTCTCATGGTCTAGGGAGGGTTCTTATGCACATTTGAGGATATTTCCATACCCTACAACCCAACACCATATACCTCCATCTCCATTCATTTCTTCATTTCCACTTGAGAGAGAGAGAGCAAGAGAGAGCTTGTATGCACACTTGTTTTCTGTGTTTTCTTGAGCGTTCTTGCAGGTACCAACTTCCATTGCAGTATCAGCAGCTCCAGCAGGTGAGAAAATTGATTGTGCAGGTCCTGAGGCATTGACCTCTGTCGATCGCGATTGATAGAAAATTTCAGCTTTTGGTAAAACAAAGTGCACCACCATAACACACATAATGAGCACATTGAAAATCACTAATTAAAATTAAAAAATTCCTTAATCCTCTGTCAATCGTGATTGACACTATCGATCGTGACCAATAGCCATGATCGACAGACTCTGTTAATCGCGACTGACAGACTCTGTCAAGCGCGATCGATAGACTCTATCAAGTGCGACCGACAGGCTCTATCAATCGCGACCGATAGACTCTATCAATCACGATCGACAGACCAGGATGGACTACCACGTAGGACTTAGTCAATTGTGATTGACACCGTCAATCGCGATCGACTGAAATATCACGATTGACAAAAAGATTCACATGTCCACGTGTCCATCGCAACGAACACACCCACGATCGACTGAAATTGCACCGGAATTTGAAAAAAAAGTGTCGATCGTGATTGACACCATCAATCGCGACTGATAGACCCCACGACCGACTCTGTTGATTGTTGACGTGTCGATCACGATTGACGTGTCGATTACAACTGACAGACCCCGACAGACACCTCTGTCAATCATGATTGACAGACCTATTGATCATGATTGACAGGAATTTTCGGCTAAATTTTTAGGGTTTTCTATTTCAAAGTTTGGGGTAATTGTGAACACAAAAGTCAAGCACTTAGAGCATTGTGAGGCCTCTACACAAGTAATTTGAGAAAAACCATGTTTGCCTGTTAGCCTGTTTCGATCCTATTTCTATCCTAGAACCCTGAACAGTCATAACTTCCTCATACGAAATCCGTTTGGAGTGATCTTAGGCTCATTGGAAAGCTCATTTTGAATCCTAAAAGATTGAATGGTTTTTGTAACTAATATGGGGAGTTATAGATAGGGTATTTTGAAGTTGAGCATACCTCGGAGGAAGAAAACAGAGGGATCTCTAGGATTGTTTTCCATAAAGACAAAGGGCAATTTGGTCTCTGAATTACATGAATGAAATTGGTTTGTTATGCCATTTGAATTTATTTCTTGAGCTAACTTTGGGATTTTTACAGGTCCATTGAGAGTACCGAAGGGCATCCAGAGCACTAGCATATTGTAGGCTTGAGAACGGGGTTCTTGAGCATCAAAGAGTGTGGGATCGGCAAGTGACATTGGATTATTCTCAACTCCCCTTGTCAATTCCTAGCATTAGGCTAAGTGTCAGTCATGCTAGAAGTAAGCTAGGGTGTCGATAGGCACCTGTCAAGTTGAAGACTCTTAAATACTCAAGTTCAAGCATAAATATAGTCTGTTTGTGATCAATAACTTCAAATGAAAGAATTTAATGTGGTGCGAGCAACTAAAAGTGCGGCAATTTACTCAAGTATTCCTCACGAAGTGATATCAGACAAGAGCATAAACACAATAACCAACTAAGAAAGAACCAAGTGACTAATACAAATTGATATGCAATGAGGTTGTACTTGGGAAAATTGGGGTCCTTCAATCAAGCATATGAACCTTAGATCAGGTTGACACCTAGGGAGAGATAGACAAAGCCTTAGGTCTTCAGAGGCTAGTTTCAATCACACCGTTAGGTCTTGGGCCTAGCAGTTAAGCAATTATCCGCACTATCCTCGCTCTGAAACTAGCGAATCAGAGATGTCTTATGGTATAGAGAGAACCATCAGAAGTTCAGGAGTGGTGTACTTAGAGAAACCTGAAGGCCCATACAAAACTCAACTTGAATACATTAGGATCAACCGATTAGGTGCTCGCATCTATGAGGGTCTGAGAAGATTTGTTTTCCATATCAAAAACTCTGATCAACCCTTTGGATTAGAACACCCAATTGTTAAATTTGAGAATGGTGCATACTTAGATAAAGAAGGGACAATGTACATAGTCACCAACCAACCGGATTGAACAGACAAATTTGGTAATGTCATTCCAAAGACAGACTTAGGTGACATAGAGCAAGGGAACTTAGCAAGAGAGCCTAGAACTCCTCGAGGCAAATTACTCCTCACTAGAATCATCACTCCAGAGTGGGTTCCCTAGGACAATAAAAGCATAGATCTGCTCTTGAACCAAGAGACCGATGAAGCCTTTTGGAGGTATAAGACGGACCAGTCTAATGAAGCAGGAATGCTCACAATCTATGAGTTTAAAGATCCCGGTAGCCCAGGCAAAGTGACCTATTTAGACAACACTTTAGAGAGAATCTTTGTGGTCTCAGAACATGGTAGACATGCCTACACTTGGAAGGGTGAATTTGTCTTTCCCCAACCAAGATCTAATGTCTCTTATGGCCACCAAGGAGTTGGAACATCCCATGCTCATGGAGCTCCAAAGGATAGGAGTAGGGATAGGCCTGAGGTAAGCTTTGCTAACCCATTGGGAAGAGAAAGAACAAGAACAGATTTGGATAGAGTGGAAACTGAGAGACCTAGAGACCCAAGGAACCAAAGAAATGCTTATGATTTTCCTTTGCCAAGGCCTAGAGAACACACTAGGACCTTGAGGCCAACCCAGTCCACATCTATTGAGGAGCTTGCAGAGAAGGTAGCTCAGAAGTTAGGAGTCTCAAGTAAACAAATACCAAGGTTTGCCATAATGTATGTCCCATTATGGCTCAACCCCAAGTGAATCCTAGTAGTCAATACTGCACCATAGAACAGAAATACACTAATCACACTGCGCAAGATTGCCCATACAATAAGCAAGCAATTAGGCAAACTTATCCACCACCATACCCTCAACAAGGAAGATACCAAAACCAGTACCCATCACAACAGTATTATGGGCCTCAACAACGCTACCAACCACCTTATCAAGGTCAGCAAAGACCTCAACCAGTTCTAGCATAGCAACCTCCAACCCCAGCCAATGTGATTCCAGTAAAGTACGCAACTGCAGAAGAGAATCAGAATAGAGCCATAGTGCTAGTAACACCATTGCTTTCAGAAAGTGATCCCAGCGATATAGTTTTGACTCCACTCATATTTTATAGCCCACAAGCTTACTACATGAAGTCGCCTGAGCATAATGGGTCATACTACTATGAAGACCCTAGTGAACCTAGTTGGGAGCCAGAGTATGCAAATGTCATGTATGCAAATCCCAACTCTAGGCCTCAACCTAGGCAGGTAAGACCCACATTTCCTAGAGGACCATTCTATCGATGTCAGGGAGATCACTTTATTCGTGATTGCCCCATGCCTGCACCCACACAACCCCAATCTGTGACAATTCAGGGTTTTTATCCCGATTGTGGGAAAGAGCATCTCTTGCGAGATTGTCCTAAGAATCCCAACAATATGCCAAAAATCACTCCTATCAACGTTATTGGGTTAGTAGTAGACTCTACAGGGAGTGTAACTTCCACTGCACCAGTGCAAGTGGTCACTAGAGCTCATGCCTTGTAGCAAAACCAAGATTTAGGCCAAGAAAAGAGTTCCGAGGTTAGTGAGATTGAGAGCATAACCAAGAAGAGGACTAGAGCTTGGAAGGATAGCCGAGAGAGAATGAAAAGGCAATGGGCAAAGAAGATGAGCGAACTTGAGGAAATTCTAAGAGAAACGAAAGCCAATATAATTGAACTCACATCTCAAACTCACTCTCACACTACCCCACCTCCACCATTCCCATCTCCAACCAATCCACCACCTTCCCATCCACCTTACACAAACCCACCACCCCCTAGAGTAGGATCAGTATTAGCAGATCCCACTTCCGAGGACCTAAACATGATACTTAAGGAATATCAGGTGTAGCTCAGTGATGAGTAGCACTTCCTTTAATGTCAATTTGGGAAGATGTGAGGATGGTATGAAGACCTCAAACAAGTGATGGCACAAGTGTGTGAGTGAGAAGCACACTAACATGCACACACATATACACACACACGCACACAACGCAAGAACAAAGAGAGAGACAATGGAGTTCTTTAGATTACTCAAAAGTGCTCTTACAAGTTCAATTCTACAACAAGCTAACCCCCAAAAATGAGCTCTCTAGCTCTTTTTATAGCTTTTGACTAGCTTTGGTCATGTCCAGACCTAGTGTCCGGCTTAGTTAAAAATTAGGTTCTAGGGCCTATTTGAAGGCTCAAACGGAGTCTAAAAAATATGAAAATTGATAGGTAGGTATTTCTAATGCTCCTCAAGCTTCAGGACTCCTTGGTTTGCACAAAATGGAGTCAAAACTATCCAAAAACGGTATTTACAAGGTTAAGGTAGTGATGAAAATCACAATTCAAATGAGGTTTGGTTGGAAATTTTGGATGGCCTATTTGCCAGATCTTCGTTGACTACTTTGTCTGCTAGTGCCTTCTCTCCGCTCTGGCTCCCTTCTTTGGCTTCCTTGTCTTGTGAGTCCTTGGGTGCCTTGATTGCTTCCAATACCCCCCCTCTCTCGCGTCTATCGTCTCTGACAGACCCTTGTTTGGCTGAGCGTTTGACATAATATTCAACGACATTAGTAGCCAAGTGGTGTTCTTCGAGCCTCAATCCCTTTGCTAAATCAGTTAGGAGGGCATCCCAATCCACTGGACCTGGAACATTTGGATGTGGCACACACAATTGTTCTGAATGTAATGTTTGCTCCATTGCAAAGAGGTGGAGTAGATGGGAGGGTTTGTGTAGCTCAAGCATAAGCACCACCTCCTTTACTTGTCAATCTGCAGAGACGTGAGGACCGGTATGAAGACCACGAGCAAGCGAAGGCACAAGTGTGTGAGTGAAAGCACACAAACATGCACACACATACACACACACGCGCACAAGGTAAGATCAAAGAGAGGAGCAATGGAAAGCTTCGATTGCAAATGAGTTCTCTTACAAAAGCTCTATTCTCTAACAAGCTAACCCCAAAAATGAGCTCTCTAGCTCTTTTTATAGTTTTTGGAGTAGTTTTGGCCCTGTCCAGACCTAGTGTCCGGCCTAGTTAAAAATTAGGTTCCAGGGCTTATTTGAAGGCTCACACAAAGTCTAAAAATTATGAAAATTGGTAGGATGATAGTTCTAATACTCCTCAAGCTCAAGGACTCCTCGTCTTGAACAAAATGGAGTTACAAAAATAGAAAATGGTATTTACAATGGTTCTTAGTGATGAAAATCACTATTTTTATAGGAATTTCTTCTGAAAATTTGACATACACATCTTGGAGCTCCCTACTTGCTCCTTCTTCTTGTGTGTCCACCTCTTCGATGTGCTCCTGTGCATTGTCCTTGACCTTCAGCTTCAACACTCCCCCCCCTCTCGAGTCTGCCGTCCCTGATAGACCCTTGTTGTAAGGGTTGTTCCATGTAGTGCTTTGAGAGGTAGTGTCCAACCTTTGTATGAGCTTGTTCCTTGGATTCCAGCAAGAATGTGTCGTTGTGAACTTTCAAAACTACGAGTTGCTCAAAAGAGATTGTCAAGATTGATTTGGAGCAACTGCTAGCTTCAATTTGCGTCCGAGGTATGGATGTTGTTCCCATGATGTCCTCTAGCTCTTCCAAAGATGATGTTCAGGGCTGTCATGCCAACTATTCATAACCCATAATGAATGATGGGTAAGTGTATTCGTGCATGGGTTGAGGAAAATATGTGCCTTGTGCACGACCTTGTAATGTAGCCCTATGCATACTTACTTGGAAAATGCATTGGAAGAAGTATGGTGCAAAAATTGGGGGTCTTGAGCTAAGGGCTCAAGGGTATGCCGACGAAGAGGTTTCCTAATCTATCATGGTTATGGTGCTGCCACATTAAAGATACTTACCATGATGAAGGTTCGATCAATGTTTATTCGTGTTGTACACCCGGTCGTGATGGAACATTGTCGATGAATGTCCGTGTTGATGGTCCACTGATTAAATTGTTTGAGTGCCTGGTCCTGTCTCCTCATAAGCAAGAGTCTTCTCATCCAGTATACAGAGAAAGATTTGCAGGGTACCAGAACTACCCCTTGCAGATATCTCCATGGATGCTCTCGTACATGCAGTAGTTAGGCATCACTCAAGTTGCGGACCTTCAAGCTCTTCACTTCTACCATAGTAAGAGGAAACCATAGTTGTGGATGCCATGTTCATGCCAAGTTATTGACATCTACCAGATAAGAGAGCAATGATATCATCTGTTAGTCGAGACATACTTATATCCAAACTGATAAATGCCCCGTAATCAACAGTTCCACCTTCAACTAAGCATGACTCATTCATGTTTCATGAGCCGAACCTGGGAACAAGTGCTTCCTCTCCTTTTTTTATTTTTTTTTATTATTATTTTTTTTAAGGAACAATGTCACCAAACAAGAAAACAGATGTTAGTATCAGAAAAAATAGTTGACATATGTCAATGTGCTCTTGTGCATGGGACTCTCAAATGTGTCTATGCACGGCCATGTAATAGGGCCCTATATTAATGCATACTTTGGGAGTGCATGACCTGAATGGTGCAAAAGACAGGGTTGTGCAAGAAGCACATGGTTGTCGCTCGTCGAGGCTTTCGATGTTATTTGTCGATGTTGATGCCAACTTTGGTGGGGTTATCCATTGGATCTCAAAATGATAAAATCCTCCTTATTGGGGTCCATTTTAGAACAATATTTGGCACTGTATAGATCACTTCAGGCGTCTTCCTCTTTGGATGCTTTCTGAACTGTGGTATCCAATGTGGTTGGCGCTTTAGTTCGGTGGAGGCTACTTGTACTTTTGGCTTCCAAACCCATACCCTTTTTACATGTCTTCCTACTATTGTTGAAGAGGTGATTTGATCTTCTTTCAATCTCTGTATGCGGTTCTTACCCTTTTCTCTTTGTGGCTTCTTTGTTGAGACCTTTCGCATGTGGGAGAACATAGGTTGTTGTGGATGTAAAAGCTTCTTAGGTACCCACATCTCTAATCACCCTTGTTGAGCTGTAGCTAATTTCTTAGGCACCCAAACTTGTCGGATACCTTGTGGTTGAGCTTGTCCAAGCTTCCTCCTTCGTCTTCTGGCCTGGTTGGCTTGCCTGGATGGGATTTGTGGGGGCAACGCTGGTGGTTGCTCTCCTTTGCGTACCCAGATCTGCTTCATGCCCGAAACTGCTTTCTTGTTGAATGGTGTCTTTCTATTTGATTGGGGTGGCAGAGAAGAGAAATAGATTAATTGTTGAAACAGCTAGTTCAATGTTAAATGAGAAAAAATTACCTTATTACTTGTGGGTAGAGAGTGTATCTACTACTACTTATCTTGTAAATAGATTGCCATCCAAATCTCTTCATGGGATGACCCCACATGAAGCATGGCATGGTAGAAGACCTTCACTTGATCATTGCAGGATCTTTGGATGTGTAGCTTATGTGCATATCCCTTCTCAAATAAGAGGTAAGCTAGACCCTAAGGCAGAGAAGCGCATCTTCATAGGGTATGACTTGAATAAAAAAGGATACAGGTTCTACAATCCTTCAAACAAAGGATTTATGGTCAGTAGAGATGTTGTCTTTGATGAGAATGACTCTTGGTTTGAAAGTGAATGCACGAAAGTAAACCTACCTTATGACTTGGAAGAGGAGTTTCCAAGCCTCACTAAGGAGGAGCTTAATCAGATTGAAGACATCAACTCAGATGATGAGGACATCATCAACTTAGAAGAATTCAAGGCATGGAAGTCCAAAGGCAAAGTCAAAATGAAGAAATTGGAGGATATACCTAAATCATCCAACCAAGCAATCAGAAGATCACAAAGGGAGAGCAAGAAGCCAATCAGATATGGGTATGACACTCCCTTAGTTACTAAGCACTCTGTTTATCTTGCAAAAGACTTGTCATTTGAAGATCCATCATCAGATGAAGAGGCAAAGACCAAGGTAGAATGGAAAGAATCTATGGATGAGAAAATTGGAGCACTCAAGGAGAGTAATACTTGGGAACTAGTACCAAAGAAGGAGTCTATGAAGGTAATCGGTTCTAGATGGATCTATAAGATCAAAAGGAATTCTGATGGATCAATAAGTAGGTACAAAGCTAGACTTGTGGCTAAGGGTTTTGCACAAACCCAAGGAGTTGATTATGAAGAAACCTCCTCACCTGTGGCAAAAATGTCAACCATTAGGGTATTGGTAAGTGTGGTTGCATCAAAGAATTGGAACATGTATCAATTGGATGTAAAAAACACATTTCTAAATGGCTGGATTTCAAAGGAGGTGTGCATGTCTCAAGCTCCTAGCTATGAGGACCCAAGCAAGGTAACATATGTGTGTAAATTGAACAAAGCTCTTTATGGATTAAAACAGGCACCTAGGGCATGGAACCATAGGTTGACTACATACCTTCAGGATCAAGGATTCATCATGAGTAAAGTAGATACTTCTCTATTTGTTAAGAGGAGAAATTTAGAGGTAATATACCTATGTGTATATGTTGATGATATCATAATCACAGGTAATGATGCTAATGGTATCAAGCAGATCAAGAATCAGATGATGCTAGAGTTCAAAATTAGTGACCTTGGATCACCAAAATATTTTCTTGGACTTGAGTTCGTCTATACTAACTCTGGAATTTGCATTACTCAGAGAAAGTATATATAGGACATGTTAAAGAAATTCCAGTTGCAGGATGCCAAGGTAGCAAACACCCCAATGGAGGTAAACCAAAATTTACGTGCTCATGAAGGTGATGTGCTTGAGAATATTGCAGGTTACCAAAGCATAGTGGGAAGCTTGAACTATGCTACATTGACAAGAATTGATATTGCTTATGGAGTAAGTGTTTTAAGTCAGTTTATGCACAAACCTAGGGCACCTCACTTGGAAGCTGCCAAGAGGATTTTGAAGTACCTTAAGGGCACTCAAAATCAAGGACTATACTTTCCTTATACCTCAGACTTGGACATCAAGATATATTCAGATGCAGATTGGGCAGGTTGCAAAAAAAAGATGATAGAAGAAGTACCTCAGGATACCTATCCTTTGCAAGTGATAAACCTATATCATGGTCTTCAAAGAAGCAACCTATTATTGCTTTATCTTCTACAGAGGTAGAGTATAGAGGATTGGCCAATGCTACTCAAGAGGCCATATGGATCAGATTGTTATATACAGATTTGGGTTTGCATACTACATCTCCAATGATTTTTGGAGATAATACAAGCTCACTACATCTTGCAGCAAATCCTATTTATCATGCTAGGACCAAGCATATAGAGGTCCACTATCATTATGTGAGAGAGAATCTATTGAGCAAGGAAATTGAGTTGACCTATGTATCAACTAATATGCAATGTGCAGATTTGTTGACTAAAGCATTAGATGGTACAAACTTTGCAGGTTTAAGTCTATGATTGGACTGCAGGACATTCAAGAATATTGAAGAAGAAGACTAAGCCAAAATGTTTGGCTTGAGGGGAGCTGTTGGTGCAAATATCAAGCCTAGACATTTGGCTAGATTTTATGTACAATTGAAGCTCCATGGAAACCATTGCTAGGAAGCTTTTTATCCTTTACCATTTGTAAAAGTCATTTTTGACTTTAAAGAATATTTG
This sequence comes from Ceratopteris richardii, assembly GCA_020310875.1. Classification (NCBI taxonomy): domain Eukaryota; kingdom Viridiplantae; phylum Streptophyta; class Polypodiopsida; order Polypodiales; family Pteridaceae; genus Ceratopteris; species Ceratopteris richardii. The sequence continues at coordinate 103,153,785 of CM035433.1, read as the reverse complement.
TAACTACCACTAAACTCGTGGAATTGTTAGTTGGAAAAGTCACAAATCTACCACTAAACTCGTGGAATTGTTAGTTGGAAAACTCGTGGAATATCTCCTAGATTAGAGGATCACTTTTAGTGAGAGTCAATGGAGGATTCAAATTCAAATTCAAATATCCCATCTATGTAAGATGTCTAAAAAACTCACGGAATAAGTGACTCCATTTTTTGAGTTCTTCTTGACCACATTGTAAGAGAGTGAGGCTTACATTATAGCCTACACTACTCATTATCATAAGGCTTTGATTATCATGCCAATGATCTTGTACAACATTGTGTTCTAATACAATAGATCAATACTTTTCATCTATGGTCTCTCTCTCATAGTCACTCATAACAGTCAACTTGTACTGCTCATATCTTAGTCATTTCTTTACCATTTTCAGTGTTCTATAGCTTGTTGGAATCAGCTCCAAGTTCTCTACATGTTCACAAGGTTTTAAGAAAATCCATTTAGCCAATTTGGAGAAAAGCACATCGAAGCACTCACTGGTCAAACTCTACAGAGGTCCTAAAAAATCGGGGGTAATGATTCAATTGCTAAATTGATTGCTCTGTGTATAGTGCATCATTTTAAGTGATTCCACTTGGAATCATTAGCTCATTAAGCTAGTTTGATATCTCTAAAAGGAATTTTTCTAATTCCTACTGTACTGGAAGCATTGAGCATAACAAGCAGTAGGTGTGTGAACAAAAATAGAAGGTTTTCATTGATCCTTCAACTTGGAAGTAGTTTCTTTTGTTTCAATCATTTCTCATATGATTTCAAAAGTACATAGGCACTTATTTAGTGTCATTGGAAAGCTAAGAGGGCCTACAACTCAACTTTGAAGAAAGAAGGGGCTGGTACAAAGCAGGATTTGGCAGTACCTACTCATTTCTTGGAGTGTCCATCCATCTTTCCCAACAACAATGTGGTAAGTGTATCCCAAGCATCCTTAGTTGTTCTGCAAGAGCGAATGTGAGGAATAATGGCATGTTTGATAGACAAAGCTATCAATGCATGTGCTTAGACATCTCTGCCATCCCAACAAATTTGCTCTGCAGTAGGTGCAACAAAAACTGCGACACGAACATGAATATGGAGAATATCATCGTCTTTCACACCTTCTGCATCAGCTTCAGTACCTGCAATTGTAACAGTTGCAGGTGTGATAGGATGTTTTTCAACCCCTTACACAATGTTCCATAGTCCTTTTGCAACCAATACATGTCGCATCATATAAGCCCATAATGGGTAGTTGGTACCATCCAACTTATCCTCAACAACAAACATACTGAATGCATCACTGCTTTCAGCCATGGCCAGTGAATAGAATACCTTGATGTAGAAAATTGACTGTATCTCAAAAAGTTGAACAGAACTGCACAGACAAATTCTGCTAAACTTGTAGGAGACTTCGAGACATTTATACTGGCAAACGGAAACTGGTATATACCTTTGGCACAAAAAGACAAAATAGCCTACACAAGTGCTGTTTGGAGGCTGAAACGAGCTTAGATCGCGATTTCGGCACCACAAAATGAAGCTGTTTTGATCTCAAAAACACATTGAGTATGCTCACCAAAATTCGTGTGATTCTGAGACTGCAACCCGAGAGGTGTCGACGATGCCCTAGATGAAGCGACAACCTGCTCTGATACCAATTGTTGGAGATAGACGTCTATAGAAGCTCGCAAACAGCACAAGGAAGAAGAAGAAGCTTGGAGCACAACACACAATACTGAATGTATTACTAGAGAATGTACAAAGATAAGTAACCCATTAGGGCTATAGGCATACATACAAGCCCGGGGAAAAAAACCTCCTAAAGAGGGAAAAAAGTGCCCCGGTTGTCCTAGAGTGTTCACACACATCACTACCTAAATATATCATCAAATGTCCCATATGTCCTTAGATCAGAAAACCCTATGGACTAAGTGATTGCATATGTCACTAACTCCCCACATTAAAACCAAAAGGGTCATCAGGTGAAGGGGTTGTGTTGAAAATTTCATGCTCCCTCCTTTTGTCCAAAGTTCCTTTAATTCTCATGCAAGGTCATTTATCCCACATGCAAGGGAATTCTCTTAAACTCCATATAAGCAAGACCTGGCTTCACTCCACACAAGATCATTCCCTGTAGCCGATTGCTAAGAGTATGCTCCTCTCCTCATTGAGTCTCCATGCTCATAGAGCATCTTATGTAACAAGGTCAAATAAAGCATGCCAAAAGTCATACTTCTTTAAAGTGAGAGGGAGAAATAGAACTTTGAATTCCAAGTATGTAGTCTACAATCATCACAAATGATAGTTAAGTATGTAAAAGGTGAAAATTGTATTTACATATCCTTAAAGGTATTTTGAGAGAAATCTAAAAGCATTAGAGGATGCGTAGACTTAATAGTAAAATGTACTCCTAGAAAACCTCGGGATGTATATTCGAAAAGCTTTAGAAAAAGAAAGAATCCAAAGGAAAGTATAATTTCTTGTCACTACAAGTTAGTTGAACTAGATCTTGAACTAGATCTTGAATATAGTTCAAGGCACTTGGAATTACACACTTGATATTTATTCCATCAAAAGGGTTTCAAGCTTCCAACGATAAACATGCGACAATCAAACAACATAAGACGATAGAAAGATTTTGTGTTGGAAGCGCTAGAAACCTAAGTAGAATTAAAAAAAACAATGTATAAGTAATTTCTTGACTTCATATTGTAGTAAAAGAATTTGATAGTTAGATAAAGCCTTTGGACTTAAGATAAATGTCATCCTTACATTACATTACTGTTGGATATAAAGTATGGTGGTATGATACACTATATTATATTCACATCAATGTAGGAATGATGGTGTGGGAAATCAAAACTTGAGATGGTATGTATCCTTAGTCTTGCACTTATGACTTGAACTAAGACTCAATCCCAATGGGGATTGAAAATTAATAGATAAATACAAAGAATAGGATGGTCAAGACTACTAATGAAAAGCACTTCAAGTATCAATTAATTGAAAAGTTTGAAGATCATGAAGTTAAAAGTATTTCCCATAAGACAAGTAAAATCTCACTTAAGTTATGAGACTTCCAACTAATTCTTTTGTAGTTCTTTATCAAAAGTGTCTCACGAATTTCTAAAGAGAAAGAACTTAGAGAGATCCTTTCATACAAGTTAATTTAGTCTAAGCTAGTCCAAAGCACCATGTTCATAATACAACTAGGTGAATTAATCCCTTGAGTGGAAGATCTATACTAGGTTTGTTGGAGTTAGACTTCTGCGAAAACACGCAAATAGCACAAGGAAGAAGAAGAAGCTTGGAGCACAACACACAATACTGAATGTATTACTAGAGAATGTACAAAGATAAGTAGCCCATTAGGGCAATAGGCATATATACAAGCCGAGGGAAAAAAACCTCCTAAAGAGGGAAAAAAGTGCCCCGGTGGTCCTAGAGTGTTCACACACATCACTACCTAAATATATCAACAAATCCCCCTCTGGGAGTGATGCGGTTGCTGGCACTTATGTATAAGGAAGTGCCAAGCTATGTGGAAATCACTCCACAAAAGGAAGTAAGCCCAAAGCTTTGCGGAAAGCTTCAAACTTCTCCCTAGGCAGAGCCTTCGGGAAAAGGTCTACAATGTTCTCCTGCATGGGCACATATGCCAAGATGATCTCCCCAGCGGAGAACCTCGCCCTGACATAACGATAATGCACCTCAATGTGCTTACTACGAGCATGGAACATAGGGTTCCTCGCAATTGACAATGTGCTCTGACTTCAGTGAAGATGGTGGTGGTAGAAGACTGACCAACACCCAAATCAGCCATAAGGCATCTGAGCCACACACACTCAACAGTCGCTGTGAAACTTGCCCTGCTATCTGGTATAACCTCATCAGCAGAAGTCAACTGTTCCTTCAAGTCTTTGATCTTTGTTAGAAAATTGTCCATAGAATCACCTTCATTCATGTGCTCACTCTCCAACTGTTTTCGGAGGTAAGCAACACGAGCCTCATTCCTAGCTTGGTACAATGTGGTAAGTGTATCCCAAGCATCCTTAGTTGTTCTGCAAGAGTGTATGTGAGGAATAATGGCACGTTTGACAGAAAAAGCTATCAATGCATGTGCTAGTTCATCTCTTCCATCCCAACGAATCTCCTCTATAGTAGGTGCAGTAGAAACTGCAGCACGAACATGAATATGCAGAATATCATCATCTTCGACACCTTCTGCATCAGCTTCAGTACCTACAGTTGTAAGAGTTGCAAGTGTGATAGGACATTTTTCAACACCCTACACAATGTTCCACAATCCTTTTGCAAACAATACATGTCGCATCATATAAGTTGGATGGTAGTTGGTACCATCCAACTTATCCTCAACAGCCAACATACGAAATACATCACTGCTTTCAGCCATGGGCGGTGGCTAAAATACCTTGATGCAAAAAATTGATTGTATCTCAAAAAGTTGAACGAAATTGCCCAGACGAGTTTTGCTAAACCTGTAGCACACTTTGAGACGCTTATATTGGCGAACCAAAATAGGTATATACTTTTGGCAGAAAAAGATGAAATAGCCTACATAAGCACTGTGATAGTGCGTTTGGAGGCCGAAACGAGCTCAGATTGCAATTTCGGCACGACAAAGCGAAGCAATTTTGATCTCGAAAACACGTTGAGTATGCTCACCAAAATTTGTGCGATTCTGAGACTGCAACCGAAGAGGTGTCGATGACGCCCTAAGTGAAGTGGCGACCTGCTCTGATACCAATTGTTGGAGTTAGACATCTGTGAAAGCACGCAAACAACACAAGGAAGAAGAAGAAGCTTGGAGCACAACACACAATACTGAATGTATTACTAGAGAATGTACAAAGATAAATAGCCCATTAGGGCAATAGGCATATATACAAGCCGGGGGAAAAAAACCTCCTAAAGAGGGAAAAAAGTGCCCCGGCGGTCCTAGAGTGTTCACACACATCACTACCTAAATATATCAACAAGGTTGGTATTAGAGCTTAAATGATTCTCAAGATATTAAAAGGGGTTAACCTAGTAATCAATATATTTGAAGCATCATTGTTTTAAAGTAAAAAGTTAAATATCATCAACAATCACAAAGTGGGTTGAGACGTTGATGATTGATACCACTAGAGTTTGGTAGATGGACGATGGTTTAAATTTATCCAAAGAATCTTTTTGAGAGCTCGATCTAATATCATAAAGATAGAAATAGTGCTTCAAACCCTTAATTAAAATAAATCCTTAACGTTTTGAGTCTCATTTGTTGTCTTAAAACATTTTAGTGTCTTCGAACTTTAATTGATTACGCAGGGCTTTAGTTCTTCCTTCTCACTTTTCCAAAACTTGCATTTGATTATGAAAGAACATTTAAAGTTAGTTCTAGACTAGGTTCAACTAGATGAAATATGTAACTGAGTTAAACATCATAGGTGGATTATTAGTTTTAACCATTCCAGAAGAAATCAAGTATTTGAGAAAATACCTTAGGAAAATTCATTTTGATTGGAGTTGGTTGCTCAAGTAGTAAACATGATACTTCTTTCTTACATTCTATCTTGGACTTTAAAACCCAATTGGACACACTAGCCCTATAATTGGGAAAAAGGTTCTATAGAAGTTGGCTAAGATGTGAAATATAGTAGGAACATCTAAGATTATATGTTTTTGGTCAACCTCAACTTCATTTGAATTCAATCTAAAAGTCTTGAATCGCTTCGAGGTCCATCTATTTTGCTAAATCCATGCACCAATATTGCATAGAAATGGATCCACGCAAAAAATTAGTTGGAAATGCTTAGAATGCACCTATTTCATATGTTGGTGTGATGGATGCACAATTTGCAAATAACCAAAAATTGAATTAGATAAGGATGCTTTAGATCCACTCTTTTCATTCTTTCCATACTTTGCATCTAATTCAGTCACTTATATGCAAAGTTAGATGGTCTTCATAATGATTTGAGTAAGGATAAACACGCTCATTGATTCCCCTCTTTTTAGATCTAATATGGGATAGAATCCCCTTCTAATAAAGAGGCGAATTAGAGAGATGAAGACTATGATTGGCAAGACTCATCATGGGACATAAGCGGAATACTCCATATAATATACTTCTACACATTTTCGAGGAGGAAAATGTTTAAAGGGGGGAAGAATCTTGTATAAAGCATGGATTCAGAAGATGTGAGATATGAATTCTAAGGGTTGGGGATGTTTCAAATAACCCTTGGGTTCTAGGTGAACCCCTGATTTATTTATTCCCAATTGAAGGATTTTGATCCTTAGGATTGATATTTCCTAAGGGTATATTTAACCCTTAGGGAAGTTTCTCAAGATTTTGGACTTGCATGTATAAGCTTGAGAGGAATCCTTTTAAAATCCATGTGTGAGGTGTATGATTCCATGTGGAGGCCATGAATTAGAATCCATGTGGAGGGTACACTTGGCAAACTCTCCTCACATTTCCCCCTTGGCTTAGAGTTATATATATAGGTGGATACATACATCTCTCACCCCCTGTGGACTTTAGGTCTGATGATCTTGCTAGTCCTTTAGTTGATTAGTAGTTTTGGTTAGTTGGTGTTGTGTGGACACAAAAATATCCAATATGTCCAACTCTCTCATGCCATAGATTACTTGTGCCCATACATGTATTGATTGTAATAAAAGATAGGTTATATAGGGTTTCCCTTATTATGCCAGTCTCAATGATGTTGTTCTTACTCTCCATAATATTTGTTCCCATCTTGCTAAAAGATACTTCATGACCTTGATTACTTATAGAAGATGGTACAAGTAAATTTGTTTAGATTTGTGTAACATCCAACACATGTGAAATCTTTTTTATATCCCCATTATTAATGAAAGAATTGTACTTTCTTCCTCAGTAGGACTATTTGCATTATTTCCTACCTTTACTATGATGGGTTCTTCTAAAGGTTATAAGGAACTCTAAAGGTCTTTTCTGCTTGTCATGCGATGAGAGGAACCATTTTCCAACACCCATGAGTCATGTGTTGCTAAATCTTCAGTCGAGGAGCACAGCTCCTCTATCATGACAAATAACTCAAGATCTTGTTCTGTAGTGTTGGTAGACTCCTTGGCCTTTCTAGCTTTTGAACAGCCATTCTTCTCTTTTGACCTCTTCATGTGATAGTCTTGAATTAAATGGCCTTTCTTCTTGTACTGGAAGCATTCTCCCTTGAACTTCTTTTATTGTCTTTTTTGTCTCCATCTTTTGGAAAGTTCAATTTGCCCCCTTTGGCATGTGTTGTGAATGCAACATATCCTTTGTTTTTGCCAATCTTTACCTTAAGGTGCAACTGTACCTCCATGAGTAAGGCATTAAATTCTTCAAACGTTAGAGGTTGGGGTATGATTTGAGTATTGAGAGAAGTTATCAAAACATCAAACTTTGGTAGACATATTTGAAGACAATGCCGAACTAACTCGTCGCTTGAGTTTTGTATGCTTGCTCCCACCATTTGATCACATAGATTCTTTATGTGATTGATGATTACATATGCAATCTCCCCATCAGCAAACCTATAGATATGTTCTCCAAGTTTTGAATCTATGTTAAATTACATTTCATACTGATTTATCAATATTTTCCACGTTTCACAGGCCTTGGTAGTATGCTAATCAAATTTAGAACATTATCAATAGTACTTATAACTAGATCACATAGTGCATTTGTGTTTCTACGTTTCCAAGCATGTAGAAGCACAATATCAAGACGAATCACTTTATTATGATTATTTGGATCAAGTGTTTTTTTTAGGCTCATGATATGTCCCAAGAATAATCTCCAAAAGCTCATATGAATCAAGGATATAAGTGATTTTTAAACTTCCATAAGGTGTAATTCGAACCATCCAGATTATCTTCCATGAAGGCTAGTGGTCATATCCACAATGTTGGAATGATGGACATCATTGCTTCTCCTCCTTATGCTTGACCTAATCTTGTTGATAAACCACCTTGATTCCTAGTCCTAGATAATTACACGCTCCTTGACATCTTCTCTTTTATGTCCTTGAAACCTCTACATTTTGTCTTCTATGTCACTCAAAACCACTCGAGTTTTGATACCATCTAAGACATAATAGCACAATGGAATAAACCAATAGATAGAGATGAGAAAAATGCCAACAAAGAGAGATGCACACTGAGAGATACAAAAATCATATTCTTAAATTGCCAAGAGGAATGCATCTACAAAGATGGTCTTGTCCACCTATGCACTCCCAATATGGAGCTTATATGGAGATCTACATAAACTCTAGATGAAGGTACTAATAGTACATGATGGTGTATAGATCTTTGCATAGGCCATGCTTATATGCTAAGAAAACTAATCGAATACTAGGTATGAAACGCAATGACCTTTACATGATACGTAGGGAAGACTTCGTTCAGTATTTGATAGAAGAATTTTACAATGGAAGTCGATATATATAGATAAAAATAGACAAGAGATAAAAAAGAGTTGATAAAATATAATGTATCATAGTATCTCCACAAACAGAAGTCCTATCATCTTGAAGTCACTGTAAATCATGAAGCTTCTTTGTCACACCATGATCATTAGAGAGAGACTTGATGGTTGGTGTTGAGGTGTTTGATTCCATGTTTATCTAAAATATATGTAAAAAAGAGATTTCCTACTATCTAGGTTGAGTTTCAAGTTTGGCGAGAGTGTGAAATATTTTCAAGGCATCATCATCAAGGAGATATTCATTTACTTGAAGCCCCAATGCACCTCCATAGGTTGCATCCTCTAGCACATCAATTATATGTTTCACTATGTTGAAAGAATTGAAGCGAGGTGCATGAACAAGGACTCTTGCATTGCAATGTGAGGAGGAAGCAAAGCATGGTATGGGCCACAAAGCAAATGTAAGATTTCTGAAAGCTCCTCCCTATGTGCATGCACATACAACATATGAACCAAATAGTATGTTACTATCCTCGAGATCAATTAGGAAGATAGTGCACTTCTAAGAGAGTGTCCAATTGATAGGCCATGTTGGATCTTCATATGATACAAATATTGGGCTTCACATAATAAGAAAATACTTTGAACAAGTATCTAAATTTATATGCAAAGCGACTTGCAACACATACACTATGCTCACATGTGCTAGAGAAGGTACTCTCTCAAAAGCATGCTTGTTAGCATCAAAGAACCATAGCACTACAACAAGGCATACATGATCTACAAGTTGAAGACCCGCAGAAGTGTATTGAAGCTCACATGGAGGCCCTCTTTCAATGATAGCCACAAAATTTTATAGATGAACATAGGAACAAATTGACATGGACATGTGAGAGCTCGTATCTATAACATAGAAAAAGAAGAAATAAATACTTCTCATTTCTATTGATTACAAGCAATGCATGGCAAGTCACATAGATGAACATTAAGCACCTCATATTATATGTGTTGAAATGAAAGAAGAAACTCCTCATCTACTATTAATCATACATTAATTAAACTAAGGAGGAAGGAACAAAAGATAAGAAAACATGATGAATTAAATAAATAGAAGTGAGCATGGAGACTCCATCAAGAGAGTGTGGCCACTTTTGCCAAGAGCTTGAGTGAATGGCTTGTGTGGAGTGAAGGGAGGCCTTGCTTAGATGGAGTTTGGGAGAATTCCCTTGCATGTGGGATAAAAGGAATTGCATGAGAATGAAAGTGAGTTTGGACAAGGGTGGAGCATGGAACTCTCAACACCCCCCCTCCATGTGATGACCCTTTTTTTTAGTGTGGGGGACTCATGAAATATGGGATCACTTAGTCCATTGGGTTTTTATATCTAAGGGCATATGGGATCCTTCGACATAGCTTGGACATATGGCATCCAAGTGTGGGATATATGGCATCCCTAGGTTTTTAGTTCCATTTATCCCACATATGAGGTACTTTGCCCTCTAATCCATATAAGGAGGGCCTCACTTCACCTCTCCTCATTCATTCATGTACTCCTTGGAGGCTCTCACCTCGAGGATTTAGCTCTAATACCATGTCTAAATGAAAGAAGAAACTCCTAATCTATGAATCAAACTAAGGAGGAAGGAACAAAAGATAAGAAAACATGATGAATTAAATAAATAGAAATGAACTTATAGAGAATGCTCTATGAGCATGGAGACTCCATGAAGAGAGAGTGGGCACTCTTGCCAAGAGCTTGAGTGAATGGCTTGTGTGGAGTGAAGGGAGGCCTTGCTTATATGGAGTTTGGGAGAATTCCCTTGCATGTGGGATAAATGGACTTGCATGAGAAAGAAAGTGAGTTTGGACAAAAGGGTGGAGCATGGAACTCTCAACACTATGCACCTATCTAAAAAACTTGAGCCAATCAAGTTGCTTGGCCTATTAGCACTACTATCGAATCAATCAAAAGCAAATATGGAATAATCGAAGTTGATTGCCTTTGACTATGCAGAGGTATGATCTTGGTGAATTCCTATGCACCCTACATGCCAAAAAAGAAGAAGATGCATACCTATATGGAGTCCAACAAAGTTGAGATATGCCATTGCTGATGAATGGAGGAAGACAAAGCCCTATGTGCATGAGAGAGAGAACATATTGCATGAGTGTTCACCTTATGAGGTGGATGTGGTGTTTGATGGAGAAGCACATGTTTGAGCACATTTTTTTGCCTAAAGATCTACCTTTTGACATGTGAAAGACACTCATTGTTTTGAGGTGCAGAGTAGATGAATCTACACCAGCTGGTCGTTTCAAGAAGAATTCTACTTGATAAGCAAGTTAGCAAGATGCCAAAAGATTTGACATCATTGGTGATGTCATTGAGCACATAACACTATTAATATCTTTTGCATTCAAATGGCAAGCTATCAATATGTGTCATGGGACAAATATGACTTCATATCTTTTCATGCTATTCAAGGAGTATGAGTGTATAAAAAAAGTAGATGGAGATATTCTTCAATCAATAAAAGCATCTTGTGCATTTGCTAAAGAAATGTGGAGAGATTATCGGGCCACTAGAATGAGATAGAGGATATTTTTTTTCATGAGTAAAGGCTCATTCATGCCATGTATATTTTATCTTGATTATTCCATGATTTGACATGTATATATATATATATATATATATATATATATATATATATATATATATATATATATATATATATATATATATATATATATATATATATATATATATATATATAGTAATGGGAGTATACACCATCATGGATGACTACCATGATAGGAACTTCCCTATAATCTTTATATGAATGTTATTGTTTTTTTACTCTCATGCATATGTAACACAAAACCATCTTCAAAGCAATGACATGGACATGCTAAGTAGAGCACTAAGGAAGCCACAACAAAATAAAGAAGAAGTGAAGGGCTTCATGAACAACAACCAAGAGGACTCTATCAATTCAAGCTATACATGGAGAAGATCTCATAAATGGATACAAGGAAACAACAACACAATGATGGAAAACGCAAATGGATCAAAAGAACTACCTACCCCATGTTGTAAATCCTATATGTCTAGGGATCCCATATGTCCATGGAAGTAAAACAAAGGGATGCCATATTTCCCACACTTGGATGCCATATGTCCAAGCTATGTCTAAGGATCCCACATATCCTTAGATAAAAAAACCGTATGGACTAAGTGATCCCATATGTCACTAGCTCCCCAAATAAGAAGTAATCCAAAGGAAAGTATAATCTCTTGTCACTACAAGTTAGTTGAACTAGATCTGGAATATAGTTCAAGGCACTTGGAATTACACAATTGATGTTTATTCCATCAAAAGGGTTTCAATCTTCCAAAGATAAGATGTGACAATCAAAAAACATAAGATCATAGAAGGATTTTGTGTTGGAAGCCCTAGAAACCTAAGTATAATAATAAAAAAAAGTACAAGTAATTCCTTGGCTTCATATTGTAGTAAAAGAATTTGATAGTTAGATAAGGCCTTTGGACTTTGAGATAAATATCATTCACACATCAGTGTTGGATATAAAATATTGTGGTATGGTACACTATATTATATTCATTAATGTAGGAATGATGGGGTGAGAAATCAAAACTTGAGATGATAGGTATCTTTTAGTCTTGCACCTATGACTTGACGTGAGACTCAATCCCAATGGGGATTGAAACTTAATAGGTAAAGATAAAAAAACATGATGGTCAAGACTAAATGAAAAGCACTTCAAGTATTGATTTACTGGAAAGTTTGAAGATCATGAAGTTAAAAGTATTTTCCATAAGAGAAGTACAATCTCACTTAATTTATGAGACTTCCAAGTAAAAATTTTGTAGTTCTTTATCAAAAAAGCTACATGGATTTCTAAAGAGAAAGAAATTAGAGAGATCCTTTCATATAAGTTGAGTTAGTCTAAGCTAGTTCGAAGCACTATGTTGATAATACAACTAGGTGAATCAATCCCTTGAGTTGAAAATTGATACTAGGTTGGTATTAGACCCTAAATGATTCTCAAGATATTAAAAGCGATTAACCTAGTAACAAATAGTTGAAGCATCATTGTTTTAAAGTAAAGTTAAATATCATCAACAATCACATATAGAACCCATTCAATTTTAAGACACTCGAGTTTAAGAGAGACCATTCATCAAATGGACATTGCTTCAAGATCAATGGATGAAGAAAGAGTCTAAAGTTCTATAAAAGATTTTGATTAAAAACTCTTGAAGAGAATGAGTTAGGATTGTTTATAGTTTTAACAATTCCAAAAGAAATCAAGTATTTGAGAAAGTACCTTAGGAAAATTCATTTTGATTGAAGTTGGTTGCCCAAGTAGTAAACATGATACTTCTTTTTAAATTCTACCTTGGACTCTAAAACCCAATTGGATACACTAGTCCTATAATTGGGGAAAAGGGTCAATAGAAGTTGGCTAAGATGTGAAACATAGAAGGAACATCTAAGATTATATGTTTTTGGTCAACCTCAACTTCATTTGAGTTCAATCTCAAAGTCTTGAGTAACTTAGAGGGTCCATCTATTTTGCTAAATCCATTCACCAATATTGCATAGAAATGGATCCAAACAACAAATTAGTTGGAAATGCTTAGAATGCACCTACTTCATATGTTGGTGTGATGGATGCACAATTTGAACATAACCAAAAATTTAATTAGGCAAGGATGCTTTAGATCCACTCTTTTCATTCTTTCCATACTTCGCATCTAATTCAACCACTTATATGCAAAGCCAAATGGTCTTCATAATGATTTGGGCCCACGCATGGAATCTCCTCTTTTTAGATCCAATATGAGAGAAGATCCCCTTCTGATAAAGAGGCGAATTAGAGAGATGAAGACCATGATTGAGGACACTCATCATGGGGCACAATGGGAATACTCCATATAACTTCTACATATTTTTTAGGATAAAAATGTTTAAAGGGGGAAGAATTTTGTATAAAACATGGATTCGGAAGTCTTAAGATATGGATTCTAAGGGTCGGGGATGATGGAAATAACCCTTAGGTTCTAGGTGAACCCCTAATTTCTTTATTCCCAATTGAAGGGTTTTGACCCCTAGGATTGATATTTCCTAAGGGTATCATATTTAACCCTTAGGGAAGCCTCTCAAGACTTTGGACTTGCATGTACAAGCTTGAGAGGAATCCTTTTAGAATCCATGTGTATTACCATCAATGGTCACACATAGGCCTCATCTAACTTAGAAGTTAGGGTTCCATAAATGTCAAGGCTCTCACAATGGCTTCTCCTAGGGGCCTTACAACTCAGAGAACCATGGATCATTTATGGTCATTTGAGGGTGGACCATTGAGTATATCTAGCACTATACATCTTCTACACCAATATCCCAATCGCGTTCATGAGTTGAAGAACCTTCTCTTTAGAATCTACTATGCGTATCCTTGGAGTCAAGAAAATTATCACCTTGATCCACTACATATATTGAATGTCTTCTACATTTTGGTTAGTGACAAAGAAAGGAGGGCACTCATGTCAATTTCAATGGTATATGTCGTATGGATTGGTCAAAGACTCTATCGGGTATGGAGTTTTAAAGCTCATGACATATCATTATACAAGAAAAAAAAGTTGATCATCCTTTGGAAGATTCTTCATTGAGATATGTGGACCAACCATAAAGCTTCAAAACTAAACATAGACACTCTTGCTGCAAAAAGTGCTTATGGAAAAAAGAAGATATAGATCATGTCTTTTATTCTACCACATAAGCTCTTTGATATCAAGAAAACTATAGAGAATTTTACATTTAAACCAAAGATTCACTTGGATACAAGCTCTTCTCCGAGAAGCAATGGGGTTTCTATTCACCCTTGTGGAATACAATTAGAGGAGAAGCCTTGTGAAAAATAAGGTGACATAGTAAAAACACTCTTATTTTTTGGGGCAACTACATAGAACCATCTTGGCTAGCTAGGAAAACGTGTTGTTGGACATGAGAAATAACAGAAACAAGCTTAAGCGGATACCCAATGATGAAACAAAAGTGCGTACTCAATCGAGGAGGGGAGGAGAGGTTTGATAACCTTCATTGTGCCGCTTCATAGCATTTTTCTCTAATTTACTTTATCTTCATATAATCATAGTCGACTTTGTGTTTATATAATCAAAATGCTTGCCCAAAAAAAGAGCGACATTTTATTCTACAGAGTGAGATATACAACGAGCTAGCTCATCAACGACTCTCTTTGTGTGCGTGCGTACTTCTTTCAGCGCTGCTCCACTTCTATCCTAGTGTTGCGCGGCTATAGCTCTCATAGTTTTAGAACATTTGCGTGTTGCCTTGATAGACATGACTACTACATCAGACATGCAGCTCTCTCGTTTCCATTTATCTCCATTGCCCAGCATTTTAGTTCATGAATGTCCTCAAAAATTGAAGCTCATCCAGAAGAGGTCTTGTCCGGTTCAGATTCATGCATATCTGGGTCTGCAAAGTCCTACACATGCTGCCAATGTCAGTGTGTTTTCCCGACCAGGTAACCTTTTATGCTTTCTGCTTCAGTTGTCTGAGCCTCTTTGCTCATTGATCGGCAACAGCTGTAATTATAACGTCTAAGGATTGGACGCGACTAGCTACAAAAGCTACATTATTCAAAACGACCCGTTAGTTTCTAGAGCTTAGCCTGAAATTATGATAATAACCTTTATTGTCAAAAAATTGGTAGAGTAATTACTAAGCATTGCAATATGGAAGCTTATGGGATTACTTAGGTGGCACACTCGACGTCGTTATGGGTACAATGCCTTAACAGATAAAAGAAAAAAATGATTGTGTGTTGGAAGGGAATTCTGACAGAAATATACTAGTTGAAAGCATAATTAGCTCGAATTATTGATACTTGTACTTACCTTCTGTGTATAATTATATATGTAGATCAGACGCGGACCAAAGAATTCAATGAAAGTGATAATGAACATGGTCGCCGACATATATCAGTAACACTGTTATTAAAACTTATAAATCAGATGCCTAGCTAGATCATATTGATCACAATCTTTTTGTTGAATTATGTAGATAACCAGGCTACTTTCATCAAAGGTTGCGTACTGCTCATATGGGCAATTCTTGATGAGAATACCATCATTGCTTGGTATAAAGCTTCTGGCATGGAGGTGGGAGGCTGTATATGGCATCTGTGATCTATAGCTCCTCTCATTAACTTACGCTATGTATTAATGAATGAATTACTTACTTACGTACTTGGATCTGATCTATAGCTCCTCTCATTAACTTACGCTATGTATTATGAATGAATTACTTACTTACGTACTTGGATCTGAGTACTCACTTACTTGGAGTTTGTATGAATAAAGTACTTAATAAAGCTCATGATTGATTCTTCCATTTTTTTTTTCTTTTAATTTTTTTCATAATGTCTATAAAAAGATAAAACTCATGGTTGAATCTTTTCATTGACTTTTGGAGCCTCATGACATCTAGAACCTTGTGGATACTATATCTGATTGTATAAAATGGGTTAGTAACAAAAGACAGAGAACTTAAAGATGGTGATGAACATGTTCATTGATTAAGATCCTTTTCTTTTCTATGGCCAATATATGGTAGTAAGAAATATTTTTTTAAATCATCACCCTATATGATGATTCAAAAGGAAGCAACAATTAGCTTCTTAGAGCTTCATAGTCATAAATCTCCTTATTATATAGGATGTGTGACATTATGATATTGATGACTCTTCTAGTATCATTCATGCACTTCACTCCATTTAGTTAATCTACTAGAGATGGTGCTTCTACGTTTGCCATTTCTACAATGCTTTCCATGCTCACTATCAGAGGAGCAATTAACATACATAACTTACTGAATTCTTAATATATGTAACTCTTATGAGTCTTGTTATTTGGGATTAAGGCATGATTATTAATTGTTTGATTTCCAAACTAGATGTTTGAAAAAGTATGCATGTGGAAACGTTGGATCGGACTTTTTATATTTAATTTTCGAACACTGATAAATATCCTATTCCATTAGGGTCAAATATCATGTATACCAAATTTCATTGTTTGAAATCAAGTATAGATGATATTTATATTATATTTATATTATATTTATATTTATATTTGTATTATTTGTATTTCTATAATTTATGTTTGTATTTGTATTTGTATTTGTATATGTATTTGTATTTGTATATGTATGTGTATATGTATATGTATGTGTATGTGTATGTGTATGTGTGTGTGTGTGTGTGTGTGTGTGTATGTGTATGTGTATGTGTATGTGTATGTGTATGTGTATGTGTGTGTGTATGTGTGTGTATGTGTATGTGTGTGTGTGTGTATGTGTAGGTGTATGTGTACGTGTACGTGTATATGTGTGTGTATGTGTATGTGTATGTGTATGTGTATGTGTGTGTGTGTGTGTGTGTGTGTGTGTGTGTGTGTGTGTGTGTCTCTCTGTGTGTGTGTGTGTGTGTGTGTGTGTGTGTGTGTGTGTCTGTGTCTGTGTCTGTGTCTGTGTCTGTGTCTGTGTCTGTGTCTGTGTCTGTGTCTGTGTCTGTGGTCTGTGGTCTGTGGTCTGTGGTCTGTGGTCTGTGGTCTGTGGTCTGTGGTCTGTGGTCTGTGGTCTGTGGGCGGGGGGCGGGGGGCGGGGGGCGGGGGTCTGTGGTCTGTGGTCTGTGGTCTGTGGTCGGTGGTCTGTGGTCTGTGGTGGTCTGTGGGCGGGGGGCGGGGGGCGGGGGGCGGGGGGCTGGGGGCTGGGGCTGGGGCTGGGGCTGGGGCTGGGGCTGGGGCTGGGGCTGGGGCTGGGGCTGGGGCTGGGGCTGGGGCTGGGGCTGGGGCTGGGGCTGGGGCTGGGGCTGGGGCTGGGGCTGGGGCTGGGGCTGGGGCTGTGTCGGTGTCGGTGGTCGGTGGTCGGTGGTCGGGGGGCGGGGGGCGGGGGGCGGGGGGCGGGGGGCGGGGGGCGGGGGTCTGTGG